>JALHCA010000731.1:0-20769 GCA_024340505.1 Tolypocladium nubicola | reverse complement strand
TCAATCAATCAGATCAGATATGGACTGAAAACTATCAGTTCAGATCAGATTTTAACCCAAATCTGATTTGATTGATCTGACGGCAGCGCTGGTCTCGTCGTGCGCCTCCGAAACATGCTTTTTGGCTGTGGCTTGAAGCCGATACGTGTCTCGTTGCCGTAAACCTACATGGACCGACACGTGACCCCGTGCATCTGTGAGCTGGTTCACCACCCCAGGTACAGCAACCCACCCAAGTCGATTTCATAACCCAAAACGCAGTATATTTAGGATCCCCCCTTCCCCCCGAGCCACGACTTTAGCCCTGCTTGAATTTACCAAGTCATTAGGTAGGTAGCTTTACGTATATCATTATAATATAGGCTGTAGTTGAGGTTGCGGGGATCGAAATACTCCATGTTTCTTCCCATGATCGACTCCCTTATCACCAGTGCCACAGCTCATCATGACGCTGCCCCTAGAACGTCGACTTTAAACGCTGGCCAGAACGTCTCCTCTGCGTCTCGTTTCAATTCCTGGAGAGACATGGCAAGTTTCAAAACCCCCGGTTCTGTGCGTGTGTCTCCAATCTGCGCCGGCGGCCGCACCACTTTCGAGACGGCATCCTGCCGAGTATTGACGGTACATACTGCCAGTCGCATCCCTGAACAATAAGACCTGAAAGATACTCGATCGTCAAAGGGCGACTGGCCTCCTGCTGTCTTCTCCATCGCAGACTTCTCCACTGAGCTGAGTGCCAGGTGGCGATTTGGAGCAAGGCCACATCGTATTGTTCTCCATGGCGCTTGGTTGCGATAGACATTGCAATCGGATACATACTCAAGGACACCCAGTCGGTATGATTGATGGAGTCACCTGGCGCTGACTGCGGACAGCATCGATAATGACCTGGTCCTCTGGTCGCCTTGGACGGAGAGCGAGGCAAATATCTATCATCTTGCTCGGTGCGCCGTCCGGTTTGTAGTCGCGGGGCAGACCAGCCGTAGTGCTGTGTAGAGTCAACAAACAGCCAAACTACACATGGCAATGAGACCTACCAATATTCAGACTCGAGACAAGCATCGGCATTTGAATCCTCTTCGAACAGCCAAGCCAAAATACGTGCGCGAACATCCATGTTCCATGATGACTCTCCTTTACCATAGAGATCGCACTCGTGGCTCGGCTCAAAATTTGACGGACGAAGCCACGGCTTGGATATCGGTGAGCAGCGGTGTACGCATCATCACGAAAAAAGCTCGGCAGTCTGATGTCCGCGAACTATGCTTGTCAGCAACACTCGTGACTCCGGTGACGCATGCGCACCTCGTTTGAGGCCGCGTCGGCAAGATGCCGTCCCCATGATAAACGAGCTTCAGCTTTTCGCAAAGACTTTGCAGCGAGGGTGGCTGAGGATCGAAGTCGAAGCTGGACAGGCGGAACCTGTTTGCTGCAGGCCAGCGTGGCGAATCTGCTCCGTCGGAGAACAGCAGGACGGGCTGGAATGCCTCGAGATGAGATGTGAGAAGAGAGGAGGCGATGCTGTAGTCCTCTGCAGCAATCGTTTGCGGGGGAGGGGGGTCAAGTCTTCGTTCCGTAGACGTGTTGACGGTGATGGCGACATGACACGTCGTTCCTGGTTCGAGAATTTCGAGAAGCTGGAGAAGTTGGAGGCAGAGATCGGAGGAGTCGGTAATTCGATCACCGCAGCCGCTTCTTTTGCGTCGTTGAAGCGGCCGGCAACACAGTGCTGTCGGATGATGTTGGATGGAGATTCTTTGTCCCGCTCCACGCGTTTGCGAGGTCGCGTTGCAGGGGGCGATGGAGCTTCTGGCACTCGGGAAGCGCTACTAGACGCAATCCACGACAGTATGCGATCTCTATCGCACATGATACGTGTGCTTTTCGATCAATCGCAGTGGCTGAAGATTTGATGATGTTGGCGGACAAGTGCAGGGATCCCCCACGTACCGGAGTACTGGGGGGGTTTGGCATTCCCGAGTTAGTCCAGGAACCGAGAGGCAAACCACGGGCCCCTTAGAGGCGCTAAATAAAAGCCTATTAGTACCCGTGGGCTTGTAATGTGGGCTTAAAGGCCCGTAGTAAAAGCCCCCTTGCTTTTCACACCCTTACTCTGACTACCTACTCCAGACTTACACGACTGACTCTGCTGCGTCGCGCTTGCGGCGCAACGGCGTCATGGTCTCACCGACGTGTCGAGCGTCGGGCGCCGTCGCCCCGACGAACAAGACATCTCGACACGTGACACATCCCGACCTCTTGACCGACCGGATTTCGTCTACAACAACACAGCCTTCACAACAACAGCCAGCCAGCATCCACCATGGCCGACCAACAAGAATCTCCCGCCCACCTCCGCGTCCACCCTCAATGCGGAGCCTGTGGCTTTGCCTTTGCGCCCGGCGACCGCATCGTCGCACGTGCGCGCTCCCCATGCCCTCCCCCGCGTCAGAGACACCCGCTAACAGTCGTCGTCCAGTCGTCGGCAATAGCGATTCCACCTTTGACGTCGCCTACGACGCGTTTGCCTTCCCCGAGTCTGCCTACTGCGCCCAGAGCCGCGGCTACCCCGTCTTGTTCTGCCGCTACCCAGGCTGCGGTCGATGCGCCCCTGCCGCCGAGAGCGCGACGGTCCACGAGGACTGCCTGCTGGTCTTCCTCCGCGTGAGCAAGGCCCGGGACGAGCGGCTGGCCACGCCGGCGCTGCTGGGGCGGCTGTGGACGGCGGCGGTTTGGAGGAGGCCCTGGTCCGCCGCGCCGCCTCTCGATCTGACGCCCGACGTGGACGTCTCGAGAGGCGTGCGTCTCGCTGCCGAGGCGTGCCGCCAGCCCAGGATGGCGGGACTGCCCACCGAGTTGTCCTGCATCATCTACCAGCAGTCGCCGCAGAGCCCTCTGTGGCGATACACTGCTGCTTCGGACCTTGCTTCGGCACTGTTCGAGTCTGCGCAGCACGAGGTGTCGACGGTCCCCATGGACAAGATTCACGCATGGCGTCGAGGCCACCCTGCGACCATGGAGGACGATACCGCTGGCAGCGCGGACAAGCCAATGATACGACTCGCCGTCGACTCGCAGGGGCTCCGGTCCATCGAGAGGGTAGGCGGAGCATCTGTCGAGGGCCCGACGCCTCGGTCGGACTCGACTGCCTACATCGTCGAGCTGGCCGAGCGCTTCTCCGACGTGCACGTTGAGTTTACGGTGTGCCGTTCCTCGACTCTCGCCGACAGCCGTGCGTTCTGACGTCTACCTAGCTGGGCCGTGCCCGTCTGCAATGTCCCACCGAGGGCTTCAACATCTGGGACACGCCCTCGCCGCCACCTTGGCACCGATGCTTCGTGGATCCCGCGTACAGGCCCACTCGTCTGAGCACCATCCAGATACGCACCTGCACCGCCATCACCTTCTTCCTCTCAGGCACCGGCTCGCTGGTGGGGATCCATGCCCACACGTCGATTCGGCCGAGTGCACAGGAGATGTTCGAGTCTCTGTCGCCCAGGCTGCAGGGCGCCGTTGTGTGGGTGTACGTCCCCGTCCGGGATGGGGTGGCAGCGCTCGGCGTCTCCCAGCTGGGGTCCAAAGTTCGTGCTTCAGTTGTTGGCCAGACGCGTATCCTGGTGGGACCCCCACGACCCTGCCGAAATGCACCGTCTAACGGAGAATAGGTGCGTCCTGGACTCGGGGACGATGTATTCGTGGGACCTTGTCGCTACAAGCAGCCACAACGCTATTTAATTGCCACTCACCCTCTGGCGCTCATGTATGAAAAGCCAGAGTGCCTTCCCATTTCTTTCATCGGCATCCACTCCGCCTGCCACGGGGCCGAGCAGGTCTCCCTTGCTCCGCCGCTGGGCGGCCCGCCGCCCTTTGAGATGGCCAACTTTTCGTCGGCCCCCTTGGAGCATGTCTCGAGCATCCGCATCTTCAGCGGGGACGCGCGGGCATGCAGAGGCATCATCGTCCAGTACGTCAACGGGTCGCAACGAGCGCTTGGACAGTGTCGGGTGGGGGTCGACGGCGAGCAGCTCGTCATGGCGCCGAGACGCTTTTGTCTTGCCCCATTCGCCATTGACGTGTCCTACATCGGGGAGCAGCTTTACGCCACCAGCGTGGAGAGCAGCACCGCTCCGGATCACAAGCACGATGGAGCCGACTGGGCCTGCAACGAGCTGAGGGGTGTTTTGAGATTCTGGTTCAAGGGCCGGCAAACGAAACTAGAAGTATGCGAACAGACATGACGGCAGGTGCCCAACTCACCCATGTCTTGTCCCTTCCCCTTGCCCTTGTCCTTTCCTCTACATGGAGCGTCATGTCCAGTACTGGGTGCCCGAGGAGTCTGTCACGGTGAAGCATTGGTAGTAGGCATTGGCCTTGATTTACGAAGGTGTAGCAAATTGCTAGGACAGTGCAGGAGTACGGGCAATAGTAAATTGATGGCGCGATTCCCTTATACCGTCCTATATAGTAGGCCTCACCGCCTTGACCCACCGAGGCGCCGACGCCGCCGAGGCTATCGCGAGAGACCGAAGTGATGATTTTGATGCTATGTAGCCTCGCCGGTATACTATCCCGTTGTTCTTGCACGATACCTCGGCAAGGTCTACGCGGCAGCCAACGCAGCCAACGCAGCCCACGAAGCACGACCATGCGCGTCGCGTCGGGGCGCAGCAAGAGCCTGCCGCCCGGCCTGCTTGTTAAGAGGGTGGCCACGGTCAGAGCCGCGCCATGGAAAGATCACTATGTCGGCCGTGAATAATGCCCGCCAGGTCAAGCAAGTTGATTCACGCGTCAAGCATCTTTGATGCGCGCGACGCAGCTCACGCCATCTAGCCGCATACGGCATGGACGGCGCCCCGCGTCCCGGCGTCGATCCCGGGCCGCCCCGTTTCGCCTCGTCCAATCATACCCATTCACCCTCCATCCGTCTCCATCAACGACAGAATGTGATCTGCTGCTTCTTTGCTGAGGTGGTGTGCCACCCGGGATTGGCCGTGGTCAGCAAGATCCTGGTAGTGGAGTTCGGTTCAGCCCTTCGCGCCGACTGCCACGCCCGACAGTCCGTCCGGGCTGCGCTCAAAGTGTTGACACGGCCGAGAAGCCAGGCGACACCCATCGGAAGAATCGCTTGGCGGGCGGTCGGCGACGCCCCCGCCCTGGTTTGGCAATTCGTACTTTGCATTTGCCCATCCCGCTGTACCTTCCATCCCGCTGTACTTTGCATCTCGCTTGGTGATCTCGCCATTAATAGGTGCTATCCCGCAACTTGCTGGCCAGGTACTGAAATTCCCAGCCGTGTTCTTGCCCTGTCGCCTCGTTGGAACGTACTGTGATGCCTCAAGCAGGACCCAACTGCTCCAAGTGTGCCTGACAGGCCAGTTGGTGAGTCCAGGTGCTGTAGATATCCAGACCGTTCCCATCTTGCTCATCCATTCCCAGAACCACGTCGCCATCCGCGTCACTCGTTGCGGTCGAGAAGGAATATCATGGAGTTGGCGAGGACGCTCGTTTGGATACGGAGAGGAGGGCTGTTCACACATCCCGTGTACCCGGCCGCACCTCACTCGAGGCTACGCTATCCACTCCTTTGGTACAGGATTCCCCTCCATAGCTGAATCCTGTCTCACCTCGTACATCCTCTGTGCACCCAAACTATGAAGTCTTCTTTGCGTGGTAATGCTCCGAGCGACGGGCAGGAAGACGCCCAAGGGCGTCATTACAGGCCTGAAGATGTTCTCCGAGGCTTGCAATCATGCGCCGTAGCTCATCCTTGACTTTATCTTGGGAACCCATTCCGAGCATTACGTCTGTCGAGGGTGGTGGCGGCGTGCGCGGACGGCCTGGGGGCCCCACCGTTGTGGTCCTCGACTCTGGGGGGGCATAACCACGTATGGTCACCGTGGCATCGAGACCTTTCTGCTGCATTTCACCTGCCGAAAACACATCAACGCTGGGTGCGCGGATGGATGGCTCTCTGTTGGAACTGATGTCGTCTGCGGGCATGTGCATCGATGGCTCCCGGGCTGGAGGAATCCAACCAAAACCAATTGCCTGCGACTCGAGATGGAAGGGAGTGTTTCCATTTTCCGACCCAGTCGATGCGGCATCCTGATCGGCAGTGGGCGGGCGAGCCGCCGAGCGAGGGACGAAGCCTGCACCGAGATCAACGAGGCTCGCCGAGCGGGGGACGAGGCATGCATCGAGATCAATGAGGCTCATCGACGACGTGCGGTTCCAGTTAGTGGGTGCAGAATGGTCGGTCGACTCGAGATGGAAGGGGGTGTTTCCATTTTCCGACCCAGTCCATGTGGCATCCCGACCCGCAGTGGACCGGCGAGGCGCCGAGCGAGGGACGAGGCCTGCACCGAGATCAACGAGGCGAGCCGCCGAGCGAGGGACGGGGCCTGCATCGAAATCAACGAGGCTCGCCGAGCGAGGGACAAGGCATGCATCGAGATCGATGAGGCTCGC
Organism: Tolypocladium nubicola; assembly: GCA_024340505.1. Classification (NCBI taxonomy): domain Eukaryota; kingdom Fungi; phylum Ascomycota; class Sordariomycetes; order Hypocreales; family Ophiocordycipitaceae; genus Tolypocladium; species Tolypocladium nubicola. The sequence goes on along the minus strand of JALHCA010000731.1, from coordinate 14,301 downwards.
CGCCGACGCGCGGTTCCAGCCTCCGGGCGCACAACGGCCGGCCGACTCGCGGGCTGGCACGTCCAGGCCCGCAGAAGCAGGCACCGGCGGCGGGAAGACCCAATCCTGCGTGCGGCGGCGGGCCGGGTCCGCCGCCGCATCGATCGAGCGCGGGCGGGGCTTGATGGTGTCGAGGTCCGCGAACTGAGCCAGGTCGCCCCCGATGAGCGAGTCGTCGAGGTCGATCAGCGACTCGCGAACGGCGAGGCCCCCAGCAGAGTTGTCCCGCAGGGGCAGGTCAGACCTTGGCGGCATCCCCGGCCTGCAGTAGAAAGCGCGGGCGTTGTCTTCGTAGTTGGAGATGGTGTTGAGATCGAAAACCTTCTCGAGGGGCGCCTTGAACCCCTTGACGTTCGGGGGCAGTCGTCGGCGGCGACGGGGCTGCACGGTCGGCTGGGCGGGGGCGTCGAAGCTGACCTCGTAGGCTTCATTCATGGCCTGCGCATCTGCCGGACCGTCGAGTTGATCGTCGTGAAAGTCCCAGCCGGCATCGGAGACGAGGGGCGGCGGGTTGTCGACGGGTCCTTGCGCGCCCCCCGCCGAGAACAGGGAATGCCGCATGCCCCCCTGAGACTCCCAGAGCCTGTAGGCGGCCAAAAGCTTCGAAAGCGACGCGGTCGGGTAGTCGCCGCTTGTGTTGGAGATGTACGCGTGTTTTTGGACAAGGTTGATGGAAGGACGTCGTGCCGGATCCTCGGCCATGCAAAAGGCGACGAGGTCCTTGAGCCGGGACGAGTACTGGTCACCCTCGAGGCGGGGGCAATGCTGCTTCAGGTACGAGCCAAAGTGCGGGATGTCGAGTCTCGTGGTTGCGTTTGGCGGCAGCCCGGAAGCGACCTCGTAAGCCATGGATCCGAATGCCCAAATGTCCACCTCGGTGCCGTACGAGACGTTGGAGTCGAAGAGCTCGGGGGCCATCCAATGCAAGGTCCCGGTGACGGTCCTTCTCTTGTCGAACTTCGTCTCAACGATGCCCGCCACACCAAAGTCGCAGAGCTGGATGGCTCCCGTCTCGGTAACGAGGACATTGGCGCACTTGATGTCCCGATGGATGATGCCCCGCCGGTGGACCCAGTAGATGGCCTCGGCGACCTCCCTGAGAATGGGGATGATCCATTTCTCGGGCAAGGAGCCAGTCGGTCGCATGAGCGAGGCCACACTGCCCCCGGCGCAGTAGTCGGTGACCATCCACACGGATTGGCCGACAAGACAAGTGTCGATGACGGCATTGATGTTTCTCGCGCCGCTCTCGCTCAGAAGCTTCAAGGTGTTGACCTCGTTGAGGATGTCGCTGACGGTATCGACCGCGCCGGGCCCGAGCGTGTCTCCCTCTTCGATGCTGATGATCTTGACGGCAACGAGTTGTCTTGAGCTGGTGCCGGCCGCCTTGTACACCCGACCGAAGCTTCCCTTGCCGATGAGCTCCAGAAGCTCGTACGGCGGCGGGGGTTTGCCGGCGTCGGTGCATTCCTTGGAGACGGAGGCCTGTGTCCTCGCCGCATCGTCAATGGCGTTGGACTTGGTCGAAGAGTGGACGGGAGCGAGCCGGCTGAGCATCGTGGCGGCCACTTGCGCGTTCACGGGGACCACTTGCGCGTTCACGGGCGTCCACTTGCGCGTTCACCGGCGGCGTCAACTTGCCCGTTCACCGGCGGCGTCAACTTGCCCGTTCACCGGCGTCCACTTGCCGTTCACCGGCGGCGGCACGACGAACCTGTCGGCAGGCGTGGGTGTGAGGCCGTCGGTGGGTCTGGCTCCTTATGTCTTGTTCTCGAAGCGACGGCTGTCTCAAACGAGAATGGCGGGTCGGTCAGGGCGGGTGGTCGAGGGTGGTCGACGGCGACGGTCGGGACGGACGGTCGAGGACGAGCTTGTGCCTATGCTGCAAACGCCTCGGGCTTTCAACTGGAGTGGGCTTGGACGCGGCGAACGAGACAAGAACCGGTGACGGCCAGGCTGCTGGAGACGAATGCCAGACTTCTGTGGTCGGTGAGGCGCGGTTGGCGGTTGAGTGTGACTTTGGCGGAGGCAGGATAATCCGGTGCCTACGGGCTACAAGTAGAGCATGCAGGCTACAAGTAGAGTATGCAGGCGACGAGCACGAATGCAGGCGACAAGTGGCCCCCACCCTGTGCGTTGTCACGAAGCCACAGCAGTACGGCGTCATGATGCAGCCTGGCTTGGGTGCACGGGGTTGGCTTGGTTGTACGGTTGGCTTGGTCCACGGCGGTTGGCTTGGTTCACGGCGGTGGCTTGGGGAGCGCCGAGCAGAGGAAAGCCGGTGCCAGTGCAGCGGCAGTAGCATTCGTCGCCTTGACGCTCTGAAGCCAGCGCTGCGAGTTTACTTGGCGCGCCACCGAGCGGCGCCACAGTCAAGAGAAGAGTGCGTCTCTAAGAGGAACGCCATCCAGTAGTTACCACTGGAACAACTAGAAGTATCGTGGCATGATACGGAAATACACTGCGGGGCCACACCTGGATGATGGAAGCGGCGTGCTTGAGCAGTTAGCGGTCCCACTGACCCCGAACGGCACGGGCCATGCCGGTTGCTTGTCTCGGCAGTTTTCCAGTGTGGAGGAGACTGCTAACCTGGTAGTTGTGCCAGACAGGTGTTGGCACTTCTTTTGCAGCAGCACTGCCATGGCGGACTCGAAGGCAAGACGGCTGATGTTGCGGCCTGGATTGATTGCTTTCGCGTCTTTGCGGCTGTAGACGCCTACAGTTTTGCTTTTGCTGCTGAGGCCACCCGCCCACTCATGTTTTTGGCTTGCGCGTCACTCAGTTGTCCACTATGCATTCTTTTGGGGTCACTCAGTTGTCCACTATGCACTCTTTTGGGGTCACTCAGTTATCCACTATGCACTCTTTTGGGGTCACTCAGTTGTCCACTACATGCCTTTTGGCGTCATTAGTTGCCCACTCCATGCACTCTTTCGTCCTTCAGTTGTCCACTACATGCACTCTCTTCCTCATTGGTTGTCCACTCCATCTCTTTCGTCTTCAGTCGCCCACTCCAGCAGCCATGCCCGGGACCCTCCCGCTTCTCAACCGCGCCCCGATCTCGTACGAGTCGGCCGCGCGGCGCGAGGACAACGTCGTCCAGCAGCTCGCCTACGTCGGCCACACCGAGCGGCTGTACGAGTCTCTCTGGCAGGCGAGGGGGACGATCGAGGCCGTCGCGGCCCATCACCTGGGCCTGGGCAGCGCGCGTTGCTGCACCGTGCTCGGCCGGCATGCCTGGATCCGCGGCGGCTTCAACGTGTGCGTGCCCGTCGAGGTCCGCTGTGGCGCCGCGTCCCGGAAGGTCGTCCTGCGGTGCCCCATGCCGCACAAGCTCGCCGAGGCGCGGTATCCCGGATCGGCGGACGACAAGCTCAACTGCGAGGTCGCGACGTATGCCTGGATTCAGGAAAACTGCCCTGAAGTCCCTATTCCTCACTTATTTGGGTTTGGCTTTTCGGACAACCGCCGTGTAAGCGTCAGGGTTCTGACTCTCTGGCTTCTCGTTGCCTCGGGCTAATCACTTCTGGAACCGGCAGTTTACGCACGCGAGGCACCGCCATTTCTGTATCCGCTTAGCCTGGAGTCTATGGCGCCGTGTTTGTGGCCTCTTCCGGTGCCCAGTTCCATCGCAGTACACGTCCCATCCGCTTCCTCTGAGCCTCTTCCGGCGCCCAGATCCATCGCAGCATACGTCCCACCCGCTTCCTCTCGGCCTAGGCACGGGATACATTCTGCTCGAGTTCATCGAGCCAAGCGCAGGCCAGATGCTGTCCAAGACGTGGGCGAAACACCGAGATGACCCGGCTCGCAAGGACAACCTGTTTCGAGGCATGGCTCGCCTCATGCTCTCTCTCGCTCGTGTTGGCCAGCCGAGAATAGGGTCCTTTAGATTCCACGACGACGGGACTGTGGCGTTGCTGAGCCGGCCCCTTTTCAGCTCCACCATCATCTTGGAAAACGAAGGCGCTCCGAGGGTCATGCAGAGATCAGACACGTACACGTGTACCGAGGCTTTCGTTTCGGATATGCTGACGTTCCATGACAATCGCTTTCTGCACCAGCCAAACGCGGTATACAATGAAGAAGACTGTCGAGGTCAGATGGCTGTCAAGACGCTGCTCCGCACCCTTTCACATCATTACATGGATCGAGACGGTCGCGACGGGCCGTTTCTCGTGCAGCTCACTGACCTTCATCCGAGCAATATCTTTGTCGACGACGACTGGAACGTCACACGGCTCATTGATTTGGAGTGGGTATGCTCTCTTCCTCGAGAGATGCTCGCAGTGCCATACTGGCTGACGGGAAGAGGGATCGACCAGATAACAGAGGGGCACCTTGACGACTTTGACAGGGTGTGGCAGGACTTTATGCGCATCTGGCAAGAGGAAGAACAGACCATGTCGGCCGGCAAGGGGCAGCGCGCTCCACTGGCAACGACGATGAACGGGATGTGGGAATGCAGGGGGGTGTGGTTCTGGTACTGTCTGGACTCTGTCAATGCCATGTACCGCCTCGTCGAGGATCACATGTGCCCCAGTTTCTCGGCCGGTCTCTCCGTGGAGGCGGAGAGGATCATGTCGGACTTTTGGTGCGAGGGCTCGGGGGATATCGTGGCGAGGAAGCTGGCGGACAAGGAGAGCTACGACGGCGAACTGCGGCAGGTATTCGAGGGAGCGACGGTCAAGGCGTCGGAGAGGGGGAAATGACGCGTCGAGTTGTGAGTAGACGCGATTACACTCGGTGATATTCATTACTTGGGCGGCCCGTCTTGGCGGCGTGCATGCAGCGTGGATATGTATAGGCTGAGACGGAACGACGCAACTGTTGGGATCTGGGTTGGCTAGGTTGGTGCCAGCAGACAGCAGACACAGACAGCAGCCCCGCGAGGACATGGCCATCCTGTATGCCGGCAGTGGGTCCACGGCGGGAAGTGGTGCAAGTGCGAGTCCGGAGTGATGTAGAGGCCCCTGGGCACAGAGGCAGAGAGACGTCCGGGTCGACATGGCCGTCACTCTGCTACGCCGGCAAGTGGGTCTACGAGCAGCACTCGTCGCGGCCGGGCATTCGTAGACAGACAGGGCGGCATCCGTGGACAGACAGGGACAGGACAGGCAGGGACCAGGGACGCGGGTCCACTCGGGCACACGCACTCGTCGTGTTTGGGCGGGCAATGGACGAGGCTGCCTGTCTCTCTTGGCGTCCTCGCAGGCCCTCGCGACCCACTTGCCGGCATACAGGATGGCCATGTCCTCGCGGGGCTGCCCGTGGTCTGGTGTCTGGTGTCTGCTCGTCTGGTGTCTGCTCGTCTGGTGTCTGCTCGTCTGGTATCTGCTCATCTGCTCGTCTGCTCGTCTAGTCGCTTAGTATCTGCTCGTCTGGTGTCTGCTCGTCTGATGTCTGCTCGTCTGCTCCGGACTCGCCGTGTCTGCCTCCCTACGCGGGTGCCTCGCGTGCCCACTTGCCGGCGCAATAAGACTCTGCCTCTGTGCCCGGGCCCCTGCGTCACTCGGCAGTCTCTCCGCCTCTCTCTGCCTCTGTGCCCGGACGTCTCTCTGCCCGGCCTCCCTGCCCGGCCTCTCTGCCCGGGCCTCTACATCGCTCCGGACTCGCACTTGCACCACTCCCGTCGCGAACCCACTGCCGGCGCTACAGGATCATGGCCACGTCCTCGCCGTGTCTGCTCTAGACATAATGGCGTTGGGCTCGCCGTGTCTGCCGTCTGCTCGTCTGGTGTCTGCTACGGACTGTCGTCTGCTCATCTGCTCCGGACTGCTTATCTACTCGTCTGCCCCTTTGCTTGTCTGCTCGTTCTGCTCGTCTGCTGCTATTGCGGACTGCTCGTCTGCTAGTCTGCTCTAGACTGTATTATAACGTTAGGCTCGCGGTGTCTAGTGTCTGCTCGCCTATTGCTATTGCGGACTGCTCCTTTGCTCGTCTGCTCGTTCTGCTCGTCTGTTGCTATTGCGGACTGCTCATCTGCTCATCTGCTCATCTGCTCGTTTTGCTCGTCTACTGCTACTATGGACTGCTCGTCTGCTCGTCTATTAGTACGACGGACTACTCATTTATTACTATTACGGATTGCTTATCTACTCTAGACTACTTATTTACTCGTCTACTCGTTTGCTTGTCTATTGCTATTACGGACTGCTCGTCTACTCGTCTACTCCTCTGCTCGTCTGCTCGTCAAGTGTCTGCTCGTCTAGTGTCTGCTCGTCTGCTCATCTGCTCCGGACTGCATCATGGCGTTGGGCTCGCGGTGTCTGGTGTCTGCTCATCTGCTCGTCTGCTCCGGACGCGCACGACTCTGCCTCTAGTGCCTCGCGGATATTCTGCTCCATCTACCCGGGGTCTACGAGTACTCCCAACTTACACGACGCCCACGAATCTGCCTCTGGTGCCTCGCGGATACTCTGCCTCTATCTGCCGGCGCAATAATACTCTACCTCTATGTGCCGGGGCTACGAGTACTCCCAACTTACCCGACGCCCACGACTCTACCTCTGGTGCCTCGCGGATACTCTGCTCCATATACCCGGGTCTACGAGTATCCGAACTTACACGTCGCCACGACTCTGCCTCTGCTCGTACGCGCGGGTGCGCACTGCGGGCCATCGCGTCGCCAGCAAACTGCCGCTTTTCGTCGGCCGTTGCCAGTGCGCCGTCGACTGCCGAGCATATAGAGACGGTCGTCTCGTCCCGTGTCTGGTCTCGTCTAGTGGTCTGGTCTCGTCTCGTCTCGTGGTCTGTTCTGGTCTCGTCTCGTCTCGTCTCGCGGTATGGTCTCGTCTCGTGGTCTGGTCTCGTTTCGTGGTCTGGTATCGTCTCGTCTCGCGGTATGGTCTGGTCTCGTCTCGTCTCGTGGCCTTGTCTCATCTCGTGGTCTGGCGTCTCGTGGTCTGGTCGTCACTTGTGGTCTCGTCTCGTCTTGTCTCTCGTCTAGTTTATCGAGAAAGGAGCATGGCGTAAGGAAGAAGAGAAGAGGGAAACGGAGACAAGAATCTTACTGCTAGTTTAACCCCTGGCCGCGTCTCTCTTGATCTCATCTCTCGTCGTCTGCTCTCGTTTCGTTGACTCATCTCGTAGCCTCGTCTCGAGAGGAGGCGTGCTCAAAGGAAGAGGGAAAGAGGGTTGTCACTCTGCTAACCCCGTGATAGAGGTGATCTCTTCCGACGAGTATTCCGTCTAGAATAGCACTACAAATCCCGGCGCATGGGTTAGCAATGTCTGGGCAGCCATCTGGCGTGAGGGCCAGAGCCCCTCGTCATGACCCGAGACGAGCTCGCCAAGCGTCAGGGATTCAACGCACCGCACGTAGCTATATCCAGGCTCTAGAGGAAGGTCTGCTTCCATTCTTCGATGTGTACATCTGACGGATGACTGGCTCATGGCATTCCACAGGTCTTGGGCACGCTCGCGCAGCTACCCGGCGATGCGGCGAGCTCGTTTCATCTCGGACTGGAAGCTGATGAGCGCGTCTCTCGATATTGGTCGGACCGAAAAGCAGGCTGGACCGTCGTGGACTGCTGAGTCCCAAGCGAACGATTGTCGCCAACCGTCGAGACAACACGCCGCCCGCTGCTTCACGATCATCACCGAAGAGCGCCCCAGTGTTCAAGACTCCCGTCAAGGCATTGAGGATGCGGAAGATTGTCACGGTAACCACGTGTGGAAGGCAAAGTCTGTCATCTGTACTGTTCCGCTCAACGTCTGTCATCCGTCGAGTTTCGCCAAACTTACGGCAGACAAAGTCGAGGCTGCTCGCAGGAATCTGTCAACAAATGCAACAAAGTCCATGTGACATAAATGCCCAGACTTCCTCTCGTGGGGCTCTTTGGGCACCCGGGAAGGGCATGGTCTCGGCGTTTGGAGACGGGCTAAACCTGCGGATAACCCCCATCTGGTGCTTCGGCCCAGACGGACACCCCAGGAGGCATCTCCCTAGATGATGTCAATGCTAGAAGTCCGCGATTATCCACCTCTTGTCCAAAGAGAAGCAGGAAAAGTCATCTAACCGGATTGTAAGCCAACCTGGGCTCACGCCCAGGCGGCCAAGGTTGCCCACGATTGAACGGCTGGCGTGGCTGGATCGACGGCGCTGTTCAAAGTGGTGTGCAGGTTGCCAGGTCATGCTGCAGCAAAAGGCCGCGGATGTGAAGCAGGCCCAGTCAAATGGCATCTGCAATGGCGTCTGAGTGACTGGGAGACTGGGAGACTGGGAGCTTATGGAGCGTGATGTGAAGCTGTGAGTTCCTGGCACATCCCAGCTTAAGAGCGGCGAGGCCACAAAAGGCGCGGAGAGGAGCGCCCTTGTGGTGTCTTCCGTTTCGTCTGGTTTACTGTGCAAGCTGACCTGGTACAAAGTACAAAGTATAGTAGGTAATGTAGCTGCGTGTGTGAGGATAATACATCTGGCGCATCTTACATGGACGGATCCGATTCACTGGACCTTGTACTCACATACTATATACAGCAACAAGTCTCCGGTCTCCTGCCGTCTTCTTCCAGTTTTCTGATACAATTGTCGTTCCGACCCAACAAGCCGCGTTTCGTAGCCCTAAGGCTGAAAACTCGTCTCTCTGGAATAACACTTCGTTCACCCATCGCACTGTCCGACAACACGTAGCAATGACCTGGCACACAGCATCAAGGGCAAGCAACAACAAGCCGCAGCCCGCAGCAATGCCCTGTACAAATAGAGCACGACGTATCATACCGTCATCGCCGCCAGTCTCTTGTTGCTCACCATGGCTATCCGTACTTTGCACGCGATCCATAAAGATATCTGAACTCCCGTCTGTGTGGAGGTCTTGGCCTGCGCGTCGACAGTTACGGCCCACACGGAACAAGGTGTAAGCGCAGTAGCTAGGCAGAGGGCAAGAAGAGTTGGCAAGACGTCTTGGCCATCAATAAGTAAGAGTTATCTATCTAACAAAGAGAGAAAGGAATGGACGCGCGAACTCGCGCGGCTACTCATCTCGCGAGTAGTTCGCCGAAGCGGCGTAGCTGTGACAAGGAGTCATGACTGACACAACACCAAGACGAGCGTCGTCGATCATACAATGCCGAGACGAGACATTGCAGGAAATCATTGTATAGGGTGGCTGACCCTATCCTCGCGGTGATGGCTGACACGGTGCTCATCAATGAGCCAGGACTGGCGCATCATAGACTGTCGTCGCGCCATGCTTGGGTACAAAAGGGGAACAGAGCCGTTTCTGCATCTCATTGCCACACCATTCTCCCCGGTGACAGCAGGTGGTTGATGGCATGAGGCGCAAATGGAACGCAATATGCCGGTGGTAGAGGACGGGGCTAGATGTGAGGGACTGATAACATGACTTTCATACTGTATGAATGGCCTCCTTTTATATATAGTGTAAATAGCTCAAGTCAGAGCCTTCCTTAGGAATCTCTTTCTCTCGTTGTAAACAATCATTTTGCCCAAGCTGCACCCCGCCTCGTTCGTGCTCTTGTGCCGTCACACTGCCTAAAGAGCTTTCATGAATGAGTCAAAATAGCAAAGGTATGCGCCTTCTTCGAGAGGTTTGTCTCCGCCACTAGACGAAATCTCTCTCTTCTCTTTTGTTTATCTTCCCTCTTCATCCTGGCTTAGCAGGCGGGTATTAGCGCACCCTTCGCCGGTTAGCGCCAGACTTGAAATTGATTCATTGTCCACGATTGCCTACTAGAGGGCTTACGGAGTAGTGCATGGACGAAAAGTATGGACAAGCCCAATTTAAATAGGAAATAGTTGGTTCTCAAGGCGCTAGAGCGGTAGGCTAACCATGAAAGCAAGGCTCCTATAAAGCCGGGCCGCCCGCACATTCAAACAGTTTGTAATGGAATATCTAAGATGCCAAGACATACACTTCTAGAATATCTCACAGGTCATGCAAAATCAGCCGACGCAGGTGGGACATGCGGAAGCGGTGCTCGGCAATTCTAGCGCAATATGACCTAAATTTGAACAGCGGTATTAGCGTGGCCGAGGGTTGTATGATCTGGTACGCGTATGATGTCGGCGTATGAGTTGCCCGACACCGGCCAACGGCCTTGCTTCCAGCTCAGCATGGAGACGCAGCTGAAGTCATGGTCTTTTCAGGCGCTGTCAGAGACTCGCCCAAATTGAAGTCGCGCCGCGCAAAGCCAAGGCAAACAAACTAGACTCACGCCGCGCAAAGCCAAGGCCGGCAAACTAGAACTCACGCCGCGCAGAGCCAAGGCCAACAAACTAGAACTCAACAGCCATCCGCCAGTGAAAACAGGCCCATAGCAGTCTAGCTCAGCCCTGGCCGCCGTTAGCGGCGAGCTCAGTCATGCTGTCCCCGGTAGCCGTTAGCGAGGACCGGTTATGCTATCGATAGGCAGATGGGCCTTGTGTCGGCATCTCCGGATCGCCTTGCCCAGGCAGGCGTCCGTATTCATCGGCTTCACGAGCTCACCCATTCCGGCAACCTGTTGTGCCCCTAGATTCAGCCAGATGCACAATGGGATGTCATCTTTGCGGTTGGATGACGGTTGCGTGGTCCTCTTCCGAAAACTCCACGCCGACGAGCGTGAGCTTTACGCGCCCCGTCCTCATTGATCCAGTCCCTATACTCGGGGTGTCCCGCAATACGCCCGGATGCTTGTTTATGCTCGCCACTTATCGTCGCCTTCAGCCTAGTCCCGGACCGAAAGGCCCTTTGCGCTAAGCTATTTACAGTTCGATTATTTACAGTTCGATGCTTGCTTCGCCGCATCGCAAAACCTGGTGGTAATGGTTTATGCATGAACCCAGAGTCCCGCTCAGAAAGCGGCCTCCCACAACATCTCACTTACAACCGCGTCCTTCTCTGTACTGCTTCATTGGCCAACTTACCAATGAAGCATCAATGGTTAGCGGGGTCTATGCGAAAATCTGGATGTTGTTAGCCTTGAAATGGGGCGTAGGTCAACTTGTATCGCGTCGGACAGTGAAATTATACGGAAGCCGTGGCGGAGCGCTTCGCCCCGACGTGGCCTGACGTTGGCTCGGGTGGAAAGCCTGACCGACGATGGCTGCGCCATGGATACCTGTGCGTGGTTTACTTGTGAACGGCAATGTACAAAAGGTGACAGCTGCCTTTGTCTTTTCATCATCTTCCCCTAACTATCTACCAAGCTTTGTTCTAGCCACTGGACAATACGCAAAGCCCCTCGTTTCGGGATGGAGAAACGCAGCCTCCTTTTCAGGCTCTTTGCCTACCTCGCGTTCTTCCAGCTCGCGGCAGCCACCAAGCGCACCGCGTACGTCTTAGTCCGCAATGACACCCCTAACCCGGTCACCGGCGTAAGCGTCATCCACAAGTACAGCAACAACTACAAGCACCGCGGCGACTGGGACGTTATCCTGCCTGGCCATACGTCGGACACTAAACTCACCGTCGAGTACAACACGGGCGCCTTCACGACCGGCAAGGACTGGTGGCTGGTGACGCTGTTCAACCATGACAAGACGAGGTTCTGCTACTCGGACCCCAAGAACTGGCGTTGGACCCTTGACCTCTTCGACCGCATCTCCGCCAAGGATAAAGTGACGAGCATGTTCAACTCGGAGAGTACGGTGGGGTTCAAGCAGCATATCCTAAGGAAGGAGGACGCCGATGAGGTAACAGAGATTGTCATCAACGCAGACAACACCATCACGTTTCGGTCCAAATCGGGCGCGTCCAACACAGGCATGTCGTCCACGCCGGTGCACGGAGGAAAGGAAGGCTCCGGCCCGCGCCCGTTCTGGGCGGTTGCGCACCGCGTGCTGGACAAGCAGGGCGTCCAAGCCGCACTGGATCACGGCGCCAATGCCATCGAGACAGACGCCACGGCGTGGAAGAAGTCGCACAAGGGTTGGTGGGCGGACCACGACGGGTCGGCCACCAGCAGGGGCGATCGGATGGAGGAGCTGCTCACGGCCGTGGCGGATGGCCGCCGCGCCGGCAAGCCCATCAGCTGGCTCTGGTTCGACCTCAAGAACCCGGACAACTGCGGCGCCCAGGACGAGGTGTGCGGCATCGCGGCCCTCAGGACCATGGCGCGCAACATCCTCGAGCCCGTGGGCGTCCGGGTCCTGTGGGGCTTCGCCGGGGCCGACGCCGGCGGCCAGGCGTACAAGACAATCCGGGACGGGCTGGATGCCAACGAGGCGCTCGGGATCGACGGGCTGGCCGGCAAGACAGCCGAATTCGCGAAGAGCACGTTCGAGGAGGGGGGGCCAGCCGACGCGGGTCAGCGGGTGTGGACAAAGGGGCTCTTTGACCCCAGGATCAAGTTCGGCAGCTGTGAAGACGCCCATGTCGATGGCAAGTCCACCAAGATCTGCCCGCAGATCCGCTACGCGATCGAGTCTGGGGCATTTGGCAGAGTGTTCGGGTGGACGTTTACGGCGAGCACCACGCGGGAGGCGAGCCAGCTCATGTTTGCGGGCGTGGACGGCCTCATCTACGGTTCCGTCATGACTGCATACGCCGACAATATCGGGACCCGGGGTGCCAAGAAGGTGCTCGATGATTGGCTCGAGGCAAACAAGGAGCGCCGCTATCTTGCGAAGCTGGACGACAAGCCATGGTAGTGGCGGGTCGCAAGTAATTAGTCGGCCATGTACGTCTTATTTAGTAATTGTCCGCCCAGAGGAACGAGGGATTCCCCAGCTTGGTTCGTCAGCACTTGGATGTGACTTCCCGTTGTGTCATCCGCTTTTGCATCGGAAAGGGAGGTGCGCAATCTCTCCGCTGCTTGACCACACCCGCACATGATCCAAGACAGAGGACCACGGCTCTTCGTATACCTCTTTGTTCAGAAAGCGCGCGACCCCAGTCAGAGACTCCAAGTGGTACAGGCCGTGGGTGGGCACTGTCGTCGCTGCTGCCAGCGCCAACGTCCGGCGTCATGTAAGAAAGGCTATGCCTGACCTACAATACGAGTGGGACAAGGCGGCTCTGAAGCGCCCCAAGCTCGTCATCAAGCACAGATCGATGGACAGGATACGAGAGGCGCACCAAGACCACCTCCAAGCCCGGATCTGGCTCAAAGCGCCCCAAGCTCGTCATCAAGCACACAAATTGATGGACAGGATACGAGAGGCGCACCAAGACCATCTCCAAGCCCGGATCTGGCTTATCGAAGCGCGTTCGGACATCCAGGTCCTCGATGGCAAAGTTGGAGTCTGAGGGCCGTCTAAGGGGTCGGGCAGCCTCACGGGAAGGATTCAGTGTGGCACATCATCTCAAGAGTCGTGGTCGGATGCGTGTAGAACAATGGTGGTCCGGTACTATTAATTACTTGAGAATACGCTGCCCTTTTCGGGAACCCTCTTTCATCGTCCTCAATGAACACGTCACTCGTCCTACGCTAGTAGTCTTTCCCCCTCCCCTCCCCCCTCGGGCCAGCCCCTATGGTGCCTTTTGTTCATCATCGGGCCTCGGGGCGTTACCGCTGTGCGAAACCGGCGGCATCGTCTGCTGCGACCCGGGCTGCTGGGGTCTCGTGCCCGTGCCCGGCCGCGTCTGCTGCTGCAGCTGCTGGCCCCTGGGCTGCCTTGGCTGCCGCTGTGGCGCCACGAAGTTTTCCTGGCGCTGGCGAGCCTCGGAGGCATTCCACGAACGGTGGTAGTCGACGAAGGAGTAGGCGTCCCTCGCCGGCAGGCCCAGCCAGATCTCGATGGGGAGAACGAAGAAAACCAGGGCCGATCCCGTCTCCCACCTGGCCATGATGTCGATCTCGCCCACGTAAGCGGGCAAGTGAATCGAGAGCCATCGCGCCCACTGCTGTTGGTTGGGAACCGTGCCCTCCTTGGCGACCTGCGTCCGTCAGTCTTAAGCCCCCACCCCGGACACTTGGGTAGTCTTGTGGCTTACCTTGACTGTAATGATGGCGTGCGAGTGTCTGGCCACGGCCTTGACCTGAGGCAAACCCAGCTGTGGCGACGGCGTGCTCTCGATGCGATGGATAAGGGCCGGCGGACGCTCAATGCCCAAAGTGCGCTTGTGCACAGGCATCGACATGCCACTCCCGACGGCACTTAGCGAGTATAGCCGAGAGATGAGCTGCGTGGTGATGATGGATTCACCCTTGCTCGCCTTGAGCTCGTCGATTATGGCGCGGGTGAATCTCGCCTGCGCCGACGCAGCCGCTTCTGACGACCAGACATCCCAATAATGAATAAATACATAATATTGCCATATTCTTATGTATTCATAGCCGTGCCCTCATATTCTTATCTATTCTTAAGCTTATCAA
>JALHCA010000007.1:0-38114 GCA_024340505.1 Tolypocladium nubicola | reverse complement strand
GGAATTGCAAGCTTACTGATTGTGAGGAAGAAAGGAAGGCTATGCCAGACGTTGGTAGAGCTAGCAGATCCGTTTGGAATAGCAAAGAGATAGGCCTTTAACAGTACAACGGAGTTTGATACCACCCTTGGACTAAAGCGCACTATGGACATCATATCTCATGCTTCAAACGTACAGAATCGCATAAATTCATCTTGATACCTCCGATCACTGTGTGCGTTATTCTCTATCGGCCGCCCGCTCAACCTCTTCGAGAGCAGCAGGTACCGTCTGATGGTACTGTCGTAGCCCAATAAGCAGGAGGCTCACCAGGTGTTCGCATACCTGTCTGTTCAAGCCTTTCAAATCTTCACTAGGTCAACTGTCGTGACATGGAAGGCGCAATCTAGCAATCCCCAGTTCACCTTGTAGCTTCAGTAGCCTGATTGACCTGCGGTGTAGAGCAGCAAAACAAATGGAGGATAAAGTGTACGTTCAAACTTAAATCCGTCATTTTCGCCAGACCTTGCCCAAACGAAAACGTAATCCCCTCATACTGGTGTCGTTGAATGTAATGCTGCGGATTAAGGTCAACATGTCAGTTAGCGGTCGACTCGTGGGTGGACGTATAACTTACCCCCCAGAGCTCAATGCCGAGTTTGACCTAGATGACAGGACTGAATTCCTGGCTCAGAGTCCTGATCATATTGATAGCCCCAGGCGTCTCAGCCCACGCGGCCAAGGTATTGCCAAGCGTCAAACAAGCCTCGTCCTGCGTCCGGGACGAGTACGCCCCGGGCCTGGCTGCAATGGCAGAAGCAAGATCGTTGATCATGGATCGCCAGAAGTGTGGATTGTACTGGTCGATGGGCCTGTAAATCTGTCTTATTTGGCTCTTGGCCGTGTCGGCAAGACGCGCGATCTCCCCTGTGCCGCCCATGAGAAGCCTGCGACGTGACTCCATGACGCCAACGACAAGCCAACCACAGATGCAATCAACAATATCCTGTGGAACAGTGCCACGGAGCGCCATTTATGCGTTCTGAATAGCCTGCATGTTGCAGGGCGCGCACCTTGATCAGTGCTACAGCAGCAGAGTGGCTTATGGCGAGCCACCTGTTGTCCGACCACATTCCCTCCGGTGACCCAAGCACGTCGGCGTCCTTGACGTCCAGGAATGGCAGATCCATATCAGCCCAGTCGTAATGCGAGTCCTTCCCGGTAGTCGCATACCACTTCATGAAGTCATAGGCCTCCTGGTCCCTAACTAGGCGGACGTACAGTGGGGGGATCAGGTCCCGGAGGCCACTGTCCCCGCGACACAGCCGCAGCATATCCAGGAGGTAGTCCAGCAGCCTGGACAACATCAGCGCGCCCTCCGGCAGAACCAAAGTTCTGAAGCAGGGAATCCACTAGTCCATAGCGCGCGCGCATGTACGGACGCGTCTCGGTGATAGCCTAAAAGCGGCCGACGCCGTTCTCAAAGACGTCGGGTACCATGAGCATATCGCCTGGCATGTCGCGTAGCATCTGTGCTTCGCGCTCTAAATGAGCACGCGCCCTCTTGACCTCCTCGCATCCCTTCTTGTGGCGGTCTCGATCGGATGCCTGGTGGTCTCTCCCGCCTCGCAGTAGTAAAGGACCTGGCAGCCTGAACAGCGGAGGAGGCGGTCTTTGCAGTGACACAGTTCGCAGGCCTGTGGCATTGAGCCGAGAAGACCTGGCGAGGACATGGTGGACGGCGGGGGTTGAGAAATCAGAGGGGAGAGCGGTACGAGTACTAGTCACAGGCCGACAATTGATAAGTCGCGTGGCGTCAGGGCTATAGGAACAGCGCACGCGGCGTAGGACGAGGTAAAGATCGTTGAACGGGCAACGGCACTGATGCGGGGAAGGCGGGTTGTGGGGAAAGGGAGCGGTGCGCAGCCCGGAGCCGTTGTACACGTGACGAGAGCCACGCGCCTTGTAGAGTTAAACTCCCGTATGTACTCCCCATTTTACATGCCTCGTTGATAAGGTCGCAATTGGTAAGTCTAATGACATGCCTACGAGTAAGAACCCTACACACGCTGTTCTGACACGGCTAGCTATCAGGGCAAACAGCCAGCTGACAGTTCGACCACTAGGAACTTGGAATAAGCGACGCTTGCTGGACTTGCACAAGAAACCAGTCAACGGGCGGGTAACCAGGCTAAGTAGCCAATCCAAACTCTCATTTCAGCGCCAGGCACCCACCCAGCCATCTGCTTGAGAAACTGGAAGATCTACTCCGCACAGGAGTACCTGACACCGGTTGAAGGGCGCAACCCAGCATTCAGGGGCAAAGGATTGAATGGGGGCTGCTTGGTAGCAATAGCTATGAAGTAGTCTTCTTTCAATAGTAGTTTATATATAATAGAGACATAGACAGCAGCCCTAGAGCGTACTGGCTATTCAAACCCAGGTCTTGTATTAACGTCCTAGAGGTGTACCCATGGATTGACGCAAATCTAGCCAGTATGATATTGGACCGTGTATCAAAAATGTCATGCCATTACATCAATTGCCTTCTTAGACACCAAGGCACATCCATCCAAAAACGCCGCACGCAGATGCCAGAATGACAAACGTCAGAATGCCAGCGCCGACCTGGTCGCCCGTGCCGATGGGCCGATCATGCTTCTGGAAGTTGTTGCCGCCGGACCCGGCGTTCGGGTTGCCTTTGGAAGTGCCACCCGACTTGTAGGTGACCGGGGGCTTGGCGCTACTAATGAGCTGCGACGACACGGCTGCGAGCACGCTCATCTGCTGCCCGGCGCCCGTCTTGCCGTCGTAGGTGCCGCTGGCCCACTTGAAGCCGCACTGGCGTCTGAAGGCACCACCGGTGCACTGCTTAATCGAGGCTGCGGCTGACTTCTTGAGGATTGGAGTCACGGCTTGGGAAGTTGAGGGGACGAGCTGGGTGATAACTGAGTACCAGCGGTGGATGAAACCCTTAAAGGTGATCATGTCAGTAGTACAGGTGCTGGCGTTTTCACACGATATTTCGATAGCGATGCCGTTGGGGAAGAAGGTTTTGAGGCCATAGTCAACCAGCCTCTCAGTTCTATCCTTCCAGACAGGGTCCTCGGTCTGTAGAGGTCAGCACTTAAGTTCCTATCGCACTATTCAAACAATCTCACATACAGCATTATACATAAACGCTGCGCCTTGGGCAAAAACGCCGTTGTTATACGAAAACTGGGCTTTGTTGATGACCTTGCAGTCGTCGGCAGTATCGGCACCATCGTAGATAGCGTACGTCGAGTTATCTATAAAACCAACCCTCTCCATCCAGTCCCACGTCTTGATAGCCCAGTCCGAGTATGTCTTATTGCCCGTATAGCGGTAGAGGCGGGCGCCGAGGTTGAAGAAGCAGCCGTTAGCGATACTGTTTTTGTAGTTATAGCCATTATTAGTCGGGGGAATCTGCCAATGCAAGCCGCCGCCACACTTATTATCGTGGCGGTCGGGACTGGCCTGTGTGTTGAAGACGGCTTGGGCGAGGGCCAGCCACTGCGGCTTATCCGACGGCGGGTCGGGGAACTTCATCTCGGCGGCTAGCATGGCAGACATGCCCCAGAAGCCCTGATCGTCGTTTCCGAGGGATATAGTGTAGTTTGGGGGTTGGTAGTTGTTATTGGGGCCGACCTGGAATTGCATGGCGGCCATAATCTCGTCGTTGTAGGTCGAGTCGCTGCTCCAGGACCAATAGTCGATCAAAGTCCCCCACATGGCACCGCCCTCCCACCAGTAGTAGTCTCCAGCGGGTGGAGAGCCGGGGAGAATACCGGGTGTGCCTCCAGTCAGGTTTCCCTTGTAGTACTGCATCATGTCCCAAGCGAGGGTGCTGGCGGTCTTCTTAATTTCATCTAGGAAAGTCTTTTAGCACACGTCTCTATGGATATCACGCCGTTCCGTTTGGGAAGGGCAGGGACAGTTTCGTACCTTCAGAGTCGATAGCGAATTGAGAAGCGCCCTGGGCGATGGTCAGACTGGCAGCTAATAATAGTGCAGTGACGATGACAGCGGGCGAGAGGTGTGACCCCATTTTCGACTATGTATATGCGCCAGAGCGCGGCAGACAATACGGGGATAAAGGATAAAGTAAGCGATAAAATGGTCAGCGATCGTGGTTGCTAGACGATTGTCATACGCCGATTGATGGATGTTTGTTGTTGGTAGATCATTTAGGTAGGAATCGGTGTCGGCTGTCAAAGGAGCATTGCTGCAGGCGCTCAGGGAGCGGCGCAGTAGAGCCCACCCCAGCGCTTGCTGGGCTCTCTTTCGGGTAGTCGCCGGGCTGTTGTACTATCCGCGGCGAATAAGCAGTCTGCCTGGGACATGCATCCTGTCCAACTCTCCCTTTCCCGAGATACTACCGACAAACGGAGTATATCGTGGCTACCATAACACCCACTCTATCGTTATTGCTCTACAAATATGCCCATATAAAAAGTTCTTTTCCTCTCGCATAATCTGCCTTTCTAGTCGAGTTGCAGAGCTATGGTTTCACAATAGGCGGCCCTTGCTTTGCATAGGTTTTACAGGAGCTTATTGGGCCCCCAACGTGCCTTCCGAGGAGGCTCGGGAGACACTGGTCAAAGCAATCTGGAGGTTATTACTCCGGTCATTTTCGGTCGAACAGCGTAGGCTTAGGTCGTTTTCTCATCGGTGACCTTGTATCTGTAGATACGCAAGCCGGACCGTTAGTCTTGTTATCTCGGATCGCAACGGGAGATGACACTATGATATGGGTCAAATACTCTTATATTATACCATGTTCTATAAAGGGATTACGTTACGGAATGCACGCTTTTTCTGGGTCCACTGTTTACAACAGCCGGACCTGCAGCAATGATAGAGGAGAACGGATTAAGGCATATTGCTACTGTCGAGGACGTGGCGGAGCAAGTCAAGACATTCGTCATATCAAAATCTGTAACAGGGCAGAATGCGGTCATTAATGCAGGATTCGGCTTTTATCTACTTGGATATTTATTCGTACATGAGCCACGTTCATTTATGCACCGTTGTTCTTTGCTTTTACATGGGGTGCTGATGCCCTCGGCCACTCTGTGCGGCTCATACCATTTACACTGCTGTTTATCGCTACTATCCTGCTTACGGGTAGCCTCATCCCAATAGTCCGGCGACATGAGTTGATCTACGTTGCGTCGGGTGTCTATAGTAGGGGATTTAACCGCTATGGCTGTCATCTTGTCGGATAGGACGAGGTCGGAGGATTGAAACATGGGGTTTGTGGCCCTCCTTGGCACCCCCCTGGGCCTACATCTCCAGCATGGTGTTGGCATTCGCGTCAGCACGATCATATACGCGTCAAGAGTAACCTCCTTGGGACACCTTTGATACACGTGGCGATCGACGATCAAATCCGAAGCCTGGTCACCTTGACCACTTTATCATCCACCATACGCACGAAAACATCCGCATCACCGGTCGCATCGAAGCGATGGCTGACAGTGACAATAGTTTGCCCAGCAAACACTCACAATTTTCCGCATGTCCACATCCGTTACCTCATCCACGCTGCTTGTCAGCTCGCCAAGGAGCACGCTGCCGCCCTCGGCCTTGTTATTATATAGGGTAGGGCATTTGTAATGATTACGAGTATTATCAATCGTTCGGTTTCATTTCAATCGTTTTTTCTGAATGATACGCCACTCTGCAGTACAATACAATTGTGATCTTTGTGGTGTTAGCGTGGCAGGAATGTAATAAGTCTGCCCTTTGATTGGCGCAGGCCGCTCTCGTTGCGGACAAAACAGGGGTGGGCAAAGAACAGCATTGGATGGGTTTGCCAGCGCTGACACGTATCCAATCATGTCCTCCGTGGCGCAGAACGAACGCGCCGGAGTGGCTTATAGGTCTGACATATCTAGGGTGGACAGGGAATGGAACCAGCAATCTCCGGTGCATGTATCTGTACAGACGCACCGTACTTAATCCAAAGACGGCGAGAACACCTTAATACCAGCGGCCGCCCGTGACTGCGTTTCCCCTCATAGACCACCACTGACTCTGCAATCTTGTGTTCAACCAGACTGTCTGACACTTCCGACCATGCGATGCAAATACATTGTCCTCGGGAGCGTAGTACTCCTGGTTTTCATGATATTCCATTCAATTCAGAGGATTCGCCTTGGGGCTTTTTGCGGAGTTATTCGAACTGCGCATTTGGCAAGGCAAATCAAGGCGTCTGAACTTCTATCTCGGCGACCACCATATCAACCTGGACGCATCCCCATGATCTTCCATCAAAGCTGGAAAACCCCAGGACTGCCGGGAAATTTTGCGAGGTTGGGTATGTCATGTCGCTTAACACATGCAGACTGGGAATGGGTGCTCTGGACCGACGAGGATGTTCTTCGCCTTATTCAAACATACTTTCCTTGGCTAGAGGGGACCTACAGAAGCCTGCCGGGCAAATTATATCGGGCACAATTCGGTACATACCTCTACATGTATCTCTATGGCGGGTAAGTCTTTCACTTTCGGTCGTGTGTGGTGCCTCCTAGCTTCATTCAACGTCCCACATGGATCACGGAGAGAGGTGTGCTCATATGAAGCCTAGAGTTTACGCCGACCTCGACACCGAGTGTTTGCAACCATCTGAAAAGCTTCGGGAACGATACGATGTCTTCTTCGGGCAAGATGAGTCCGTGAGCCTGCTGGATACCGCAGTATTTGGTATTATGGATGGCGATCCCGAGTTCGACCATTCTACTCCGAATGCATGGATGGCAGCGTCACCAGGACATCCCGTTTTCCTCTACATGCTGCGTGCATTGTCTCAGAGACCCGATGATATAGTTGATCCAGAAACCCTTATAGGACCGGTTGCCCTGCGCAGAGCTATTCTTCTATATGAGATGGATAAGGGTCGCCATGGACATCGAATTGGCGATATATCCAGGGAACTGGTTCAAACTGGGCTCTTTGCCAGGTTTTCGATGAATGATCATCGGGTGCTCCTGCTGCCGAGCGAATCAGAATATCCGGGAAGGTTTACTAGAAGAAGAGCATCTATGAAGTGGTAGCGATATAGGCGCGCTGCTGGAAATAAAGAGGACCTGACTAGTCGATTGTTTTAGATACATGAACCGAGGAGGAGCATTGTGTCCTCGTCAAATTACACATGCGTACTTGCCAGTTCATTGGGGGCAAAATCACACACCTCAGGCAAGTATGTAGCGGGGAGGCTCGAGAGGAATTAGGCATAGAGCCTAAAGAAACATTATTCAATGCTCCTATAAACCGGAGACGCCATACGATAGCCATGCTAACGCGGCCAGTACCCACGCAATACGCTACGGAGTAGAGTATCAAACTATTCATTTGCGTCGAGGATGATCTGTGAACTGTTAGCTGCTGTGTCTTATTTGCCATTCATGCTCTGTGCGCTTGGTTTCCACATGCACTAAACGTCCTACCCGCTGCAAAGGGCTGGTTGTTGAATAGTTTGTATGTTTTTTTATCTGGATAGGCCGCAACGAAGCCAAGCCCCTATTGGAGCAAAAGATTTGCTCAGCTAGCTAGGTACAGGAAACCCCCATCCTGTGCCATCGAGCATTGCGTAGGCTCAAAGGCACTTGTTGTCAAACCCATCGCACGGCCGAGGTACGGTGTTAGAATTTTTTCCACTGGTCAGAATCCTCCCGCGTACTGCTACTTCTGCTGCCGCAGTCCAAAATCTCCAGAAACCAAGTTATGCTAGGCAGTCTCAGGCAGACCGGGATGCGAATGTTTGTGCTTGCCTTTGCTTCTTGTTCTCGCTTTTTGACTTCTCTGTTCTTGGTTGAGAAAGGACAGGGCGGCCAGGACGAACTGGACTTCTCAGTTGTGACTGTTGATCTGGGCATTATGCTTATGGTGGTTGTTGAAGTTATCCCGGCGGCTGAATTTATCCTTTGCACAGAACCTGCAAGAGAGCTGATGGGAGCCTTCTTGGTGAGAACTCGATCTTGGGTGAGATTGGCTGGAGCTGGTTGTCTCTTGGGAAATGAGAGTCTTCCATTGTTTATGACGCTGGAGGTGCCCCTTGCGTTGAAAAGCCTAGTTGTAGCTCGGGTCATCACTCTTAATCGTGGCTTGACGCAATATAACTAGCTGTGCCTGATTTGTCTTCAAGTGTCCTTTTAAAGCCCGGCCCTGGGCTCCCCGTATCTTTGTAGTCTGGCCCTGAACATCGCTACCCGATATCTCATGTTTGGCGCACCGACGTTCAGGAGAAGGCGGCCCATGAAGGTAGAATCTTAGCAGCGGAGACTCGGATAGACTATCTGTATACTAAGCATATAGGATATCAGACACCTTGAATTGTTGAGAGAAGGACCCGAGAATTCCCGTAGCACAAGACCATGATGACGGGCTGTCGGTTGTAATGATCTCCGAACCAGTGGGAATATCTGTGATGAATATATTGGAAGGCGTGTCTATTGCTGCAGGGGACAAGGCGAAGAAGTTGAAATGAGTGGTGACCGCATCGAGCGTATAATTTAGAGCCATTTCTTTCATGTCCTCTACACAATGCTTGATGAGGCTCTCATGACAAAGACTTCCTTCGATTCTGACTTAGCGGGGCTAAGCATATCCTTGAGCATAAGGGTCCTATGAATAAAATAATTTAAATATTATACATTTATCTAAAAATATCCGTATACTAGGACTTTTGTAAATGAAGGTTATCGAAATACAGATTAACTAAAGGACTATCTAATCATAATCAAATAAGACCATACAGTCAAAAGATACGGAAGAAAGTAAAATTAAACAAGAACATTATCAATATACCCGAAGATGCTGGTGTGTTGGGAAGAACCTCGGCCACTTGTAAGGGTGATTAGACAGAGCCGGATGGCGATGGCCACGGGTTCTGCATCAATGCCAAACATTAGCATAAGTGTCATGACGTAGCTCTAAGAAGACCCAACAGCTGAGTTAGGGTTAGGCTGTTGCCACTCGTTCTACTACGTTGCTCTGTCATTTCCCTAGCCCAAGATAGAAGGGCGAAAAAATAGCCAAGAGAACAAGATCTCAAAATAGTACAACCAAGAGCTATATATATAGCTATTTCCGTTTGGCTTCGGGGATGCCTTAAGACTTTAGCGCAGGGTTTGCAGCTTAATATGTCCTCCCCTGTACCGAGGTAGAGAAACGGTATTGGCCGCCTAGTCCGGAAGCAAGGATTATAGGAAGGAAATAAGCAACCAACTTCTTGAAAATTGATGATTCTACACACTACATATTCGTCGTGGTCCCTTTTCTTTTCTTATCTTGTTGCCTCTCGTTGTATTTTGTCTTGACGTACACGATGTGAAAGACCTTGGAAAGGCGCAGCCTCTACGACTTTTACGACATCCGTTGCACTCGGCTTTTAGTGGGATCGTGCTCCCTCAATAAAATAATCTAGTTAAAATATCTGCTGAGTCACTGATTCTTATACAGTAATGTGAATTCTATTGACTTTCGTTATTGGCAATGGGTCTAGGAGGCACTCTTCTTCCTAGTCTCTAGGTCGACGAGTTAAAATGCGAGTATATAAAGATATTCCTCCAGACCACTAGTTGCGTCCATACTCTTCATGTAGTTAACAACCCACCTTCTAGCCTTCGCCCACAAGCTCGCCGTTATCCACTAAGCATCTCTCTTTATAGCTCTTAACCACAATTACCGGGCACATACCGGGTCATGTCCATTTGCTGAATCATCTTTACTTCTGGACAATACTTCCAAATATGATCTCTTTGATCCTGCGTGCCCCATATTCCCGGAAATAAAACTCCGTGGCCGCCAAGATGGTACCCCATCGGTTCGTATTGCCCGTCTCTCCAATCGTCGATTCCCTTAACTAAATCGCCAGGGCGGCCCATCTTCAATAGCCGGTCGCTAATGCCGTCACCATAACTATTATTGGTGCCAGGGAGACTGGGAACGTGCTCGGGCAGCCCGCTGTTTATCTCGCCCGAAAAGGTTAGAGAGACGGAGCCGTTGGCGATTTTGCCATGGGAGTGGTGGCCTATGCGCTCAGAGAGCCAGACGTCCTCAGGCTGAGAGTGATCTATTCGCTTCTGGTTGCGGAGGACATCGATAATGCGGCTGACACGGCGGAGGGATAGCCCACCATTGCCGCCCCAAGTTCCCGAAGGATTCCACGGCGCCCCGACCCAGTCGTAGTCAAGGTACTCGTCGAGATTATATTTACTATTAGCGCAGACTATAGAGTCAGTCTGATAGACGAGCAATAGCTCAGCAGGCTGTAGGACCGTCTCGTATAGCCATAACGTGGTAAGGAAGCGGCTGAGCATCTCCTGACCTACGGTGCTGATATTAGAGGGGATGTAGGTTAGATAGAGCTTCCCGGTACGAACGTGCTCCCGAATAGCAGCGGATTTATTAACAGCGGCGACGGAGATATCGGAGCCCATAAATTGGAAGCGCCAATCAGGTGGCAGGGAGTACATAAAGTGCAGCAGTAGGGGTACGAGGACCGCTTGGGGCCGACTCTCGACGAGGAGAGCGACTTTTGACTCATTGAAGGCCGTCTGAGAGGCGTATTGGAGAGAGATGGGAATTCCATGGAGGACGAAAGATTTTGTGAGAAGTATCGTTGCGGTCCTATTTCCTCGATGGTCAGAGTGCTTCTAATTCACTATCCCTCGAAGTCATTCACTTCCTAGGGAGATGGACTAACAAGATAAAAGCTAGAGCAATGGGTAGGCGGATATTCCGACGCGGCTGCAGCCATGGCAGCAAATTAACCATCGTTGCTGTGTTTACTCCAGTCGTCCGGTCTGGTCTAGGTGTGTTGTCACCGAAGGAAGTGGTCAAATGGCAGGCGGACGGAGATTGAGGCTGGGTGTGGGGGCTGGTCTGGCCCTTCACCGGGAATAATAGCAGGCTGTTTATAATAGACAAGAATGTAAGGCTCAAGAGAATTGGCGCTTGGTATGCCTAGCACAGTTAGTCTTAGACATCACGACGAGAAATTCCTGTCGACGTAGCACCTACCAAGCTACATAGCTTCCTGAGACTGCAAGCTCTTAAACTGACCCAGTCCAGCCATGCCCTCTTGACCGAGTCGGGTTATGCGAGACATTTCCAAACCCTGCTTGTTCCACCTGCATCCCTCCACGCCCATTCTGGCCTTTGCCCTTCGCAAGGATGAGGAAACAATAGCCGGGAGATCAATTGCAAAGCAAAGCCACTGGTAGTGAATAGAAATAGAGGAACACACAGTGAAGAAGAAGCCTTACTTCAAGGGCACAGGTCGGTATAAGTGGGGGAAGGGTGACTGAACCAAGACATTTACGGGAGTCTAGGAATTGGTGCCGACGCAGTGTATTGGGGCGAGAGCTCGAGTTAGCAAACTTTTGCTAATTCGATACTTTGCGCGGGAATAGACAGCCTTACGGGATTGCCGCGCCCATGAATATCAGTCGACGCGAGATATGGTAGTTGACAAGCGCGGCGATAAAGGTGTGAAGAGTCTCGATCTTGCCTTTCGCAGCATAAGAACGAGACGTACGACTAACTTTAGCCTTTCCAGGGCAAACACGTCCCCGCATGTCTTGGCAGGGCCAAAGTAATGGGATGCAGCGACGTTTAGGCTGACGAATCGGTTGCTGTCCATTCGTCCTAGCCTCAAGTCTAGCACGTCTGGATATACTGAACCAAATTAAACTGAGTCAGGGGAGTCTTACTTTTACCTTTTGTGTGTGAGAGTTTCACAAAGGTTGAAAGAGCGACATATACATTCAGGGCATTAGAAACTATACTTTTGCCATGTCGTCGTGCTAGAGTCGTGTCACAACAACGTCGGCCTTGTGAGAAGCTGTGTAAGGCTAGGTACAACGCTGCCTGCTCCGGACCTAGTAAGAAGATGTACGCAATTAATCATTTCTGCGTCTTCTGACTTACTGGAGACTGCCTAGAGTCCTCTCTACATGGCTTGCCTAGCTTCTTGAATATTGGACACACTAGGCATTGCAGTACATTGTATCAAGATCAATGTGTTGAGATTCACTTAGAAATCCCGAAACGAGTAGAATAATTGTGGTTCAATGAGCTGCAGTAAGTAATAACGTAGCTTAGCATGTTGCCTTTTGATTTAGACAATGTGATTTGGAAGCACTAACTTACAAATGTACTTTGCGGCAGCTACCCAGCATGGGATATTAACCTTTCTGCGTTATTTTAAAATGAGTTGTATTTAATGAAAGTTTTAGATACAGAAGGAACGCCGATTTAACCCCCAGCCAATGCGCAACGAGTCAGTATCCCTTATTAAACTTAAAGAATATTTTTAAATCTCTATGCCTTTCTAGGGGCATATTGAAAAGATTAACTGTTTATATTGTTATCAGCTACTTGATCGAAACGACTCAGCAAAAAATAGTTCTGGGGGTCCTGCTCAGAAACACTGCCGTGGATAAGCGAGCTAAAGGCTTCACTTATTGAATACCAGCAGCCTTCATTCTCTCAAAGCATCGCCTATAAGCTTCGTGAACCTCTGGTACATTATACCCATACTCCTTTAGCTTATTAACTAGCTTTGTTGTATCCAGCCTGCAGTTGCTGCGTCCAGCCTTTATAACCTTGGCTTGATCTGCGAGCGAAAAGTTCTTCCAAGTAAAGCCAGGCCGGATAATCTCTTTGAAGAGGCTGAGCACCTCGTTGTGGGAGATTGCACCGGGATTTGTGAAATTGTATACACCAATTTCATTGTGCTCCGCTAGTAGGATAGATGCTGGTAAAAGATCATAGAGAATTGTGTTGCTATTAGGGATGTCGACGACTCTCTCGTAGCTGGTAATTTTGGTAATAAAGTTACGCGGGTGAAGGTCATCGCTAACTGGCATACGAAGGCGAAGGATAAGACAATTCTCATAACTCTTCAGGATCTGCCATATCGTATTTTAGTCAAAGTAGACCCATCTCTCCTTCGGCTAACAGACACTTACAGGCTCAATGTGGCCCTTCGTCAGCGAGTAGAAGCTACCAGTAAAATTGGCAGTATCTTCCTCCTTGTAACCAGGACCTCCGATGGGATTTGCGTCGTTGTATTTATAAATACAACCAGTGGCGAAGACGGTACAATGAATTCCCATTTGATAACACTGGTCCACTAGGTTGAGCGTACCGATAACATTAGAACGCACCGTCTGCGCCTTATTGTCTTCACACCAGTCGACGTTAGGCCTACCAGTGCAACCAGCGGAGTTCAGCACATGTGTCGGCTGTACTCTCTGTAGTTCCATGGCGACCTTGATAGAATCTTCCATACGAACGGTGGTAGAGTGAACCTCCTTGCCTTGTTTCTCGAGAAGGGTCTTCAGATGACCGGCAATCCAGCCATTGCCACCCCATATAAGAAATCGCAATGGCTTGTCAGGCATTTTGGCATTCGAGTCCAGGAGCATCTTGTGGGTTGATGTACGTGAGAGAGAGAGGGAGTCGCCGATGTCGAGGAGCAGCTAGCCTGGAGCTTCAAACACATCTGAACAGACGTGGAAGACCAATAAGGAGATATTAAGCTTTAAAGAAGGTCTCTATTGCGACCTCGGACATATCGATACGGAATGGATTTTGTAAATTCCATGTGGAATGATGTGAGATATGCTGCACATATCTCAAATACAAGACAAGATGGGTATAAAACATCAATACAATGCCTATTTTGTCTCGGAGTGGAATGAATGAGGGACATCGAGTGCGTGCTACAAGAAGGATTCAGCGCTGCGAGATTTGGATTGTACAAATGTAGGTGTGGAAGCTGTATATTGTACATAACAGTAGTTCCTGGAAAAGGAGTCTCTGGATGAAGATGGGGGTACAAATGGAAGACCAAGCGCGCGACCGTATTGCTAGCAACAAAACGAAACCACGTCGCGCAGGGATTGCTGTTTGTTCGCTTTATAATCTGTACATTGAGTTCTATAATAATTCTGTTTCGTCGTCTCCTGAAAGTGAAACTACATAAAATGACAAACGGTTCCCGTAGCTGTGTCGTTGCTGACACAATGTCAATCGTCGACGCCGATGGGTCAGTTTATGGTGACGAGACAGGTGCTGAGAAGAAGAGCGAGAAGCTATAGCGACATGAGCAAGGTTTCCCAGTCGTCTCTAAAGCCTCCACCGACCTATTATTTCAAAAGACATGATTGCTTCTACATGTGCAATTGCTACGCCTGCCAAGGCGCGAGGTGCCACATTGTTTTATTAAACAACTCTCCCCCATGAAATGCTCTGCTCGGCCACAGAGGCTGCAGGGGGCCAGTCTGCTGGGCGATTGCAGCTAGCAAAGGAAACAGGACTGGCAACTAGTACCAGTACTCCGTATTAATTAACAAGAAACTTTTCACCGGGCCCTAGGCAACGAGCCTCTGGCTACTTGTCTCATGGGAAGCAAGGGGCTTACCCCGCGCAGAGAGGGTAGCGTTGTGCTGCCCTCTAAAGCTGGGGAGCCCAATTTCTCTGTCAATTTTGTTCTTGGCGGAAGTCGATGTTTCAAATCAGGTGTGGCCGTGACTCGATCAAGTTCGCATACTCAAGGGCGGAAAAGGAGAAACCAGACCCACTAGCAAGAACACGGTCGCAAGAAGAGGGAAGTAATTCGCGCCCACGCAACATGGACAGGAATGCTGCCGGGTCATCGTTATGTAGCGTCTCATATCGCCATTGAATTTTCAACTTCCCACGCCTGGCCTGAACTCCTATCTTTTTGTTTTGTTTTTGCCCCCGTCCCCCCTCGAGCCGATAACTTCGTCAGCGACCATGCGCCGTTACGATCACACAACTCGGTTTTGCATCATCACATCAATCATACTCACGTAAGTACCAATTCGTAGGCCTTTAGGAGTGATACGATCTCGCTGACGCGCCATAAGATGGTGGTTGGCGTTCCTAATGCCTCGGTATACACCGATGATTACGTCTCAAGTCGAGGAGGCTCGACAGAGAATTCCCTCGGTCAAGGTCAACTGGCAACGGAATAATGATTATCGAAAAAGATATAACGCCTCTAAACTCGCCCTTATTATCGAGCCCGAGCCTAATCCTCTCCTTATACCGTTAATCTTGCACCAAATCGCTGTAGTGCCCCCAGACTGGCGGTTTCTATTCATCGGCTCGAAGAGGAGCGTCTTTGCCGTAGGCAGAGGGTTTGGCATTCAAGTTCAGCAAGTCTTAGGCAAAATAGATCTAATGGTATTGCCAAAGCCTTGGCTTATTCGGACGGTCGAGGACCGGGCTCGATTGTGGACGGATATGCGGTTCTACGACGAGTTTCTACCAGGAGTTGAGTGGATTTTCAAGTATGATAGCGAGAGCATTCTCTGCTCTAACTCAGAATCAAGCCTGAACGATTGGCTTGACTGGAGTTGGACTGGAGCCGCTAGGTAGAATCCCCCTCTCTTTTTCTTTCCCTGCGCATTCTTGCGGCGATTTTTCTAACCGCGGAAAGGAGATAGGGGAGAATCGGGTTTTGCCGGATATGGCGGCTTGTCCTTACGGCGGGTCTCTGCGATAAAAAAAGTACTCGACTTTCAGAAGCGTTATAATGACTCGGAGGCCGAGGACGAATGGTTTGGAAAGCGAATTTTTTTGCTGCCCGGCGAGAAGGTCGCTAACGGGTCCGCGGAGGCGCTCGCCGTCGAGAATAATTTTATAGATACGCCAATGGGGTATTATGCTCCAGGCCACGGCAAAGGCCTTGACAAGGATATTTGGAAGGATCCGGAAACGCGGGAGAAGATCTTTGAGTACTGCCCTGAGCTGCAAATGATTCTGGATATGAAGTTAGAGAGGTCGCGGTGTCCAGGAGACAACAAGCGGGGCGATATTATTCAGTCAATAACCGGTCGGATCCAGGTAACAGCGACTGAGGCGATGCCTACATAATCCTTCTAATAGGCTAGTCTCCTTTTCATATACCATAGCATCAGGAACATGTCAGCGATTCGAATATTAAAATGACTCAATAATATTCATCATGGCAAAGCCTTTTTGCTAAATGTGCAAGATGCCTCTGGGCTCGTGTAATAGGCAGAATTTAACAGATAGTTCTAATGGGCTGGGTAGATAACAAGGATAGGTGAGCGGACCAGGTCCACTAAGCGGCTCCACAGATCTCTGTGTAGCCATTTGAGAAGTCTACGGCAGATCCTTCTCTATATTTTCCCTGGTAATCCTGGAAACGGTGCGGCGGAATGACATGCCGGCTAACACGGTTTGGGCACACAGCCCTTATAGAACATTAGCATGACGACTCTTAGTTTCATCAAGAAAAGGCCCTAAACTCATATTTCAGGATGCCGTGTTCTCTATAAGGCTGACGAAAAAGTAAATTCTAGCTAAAGTAGTTAATCTCTTCGCTAATATATAAACTCTACTCTATCCAACACCTCGAGAGTCTAGCGACATGCTGCTCTTAGTAGTTATTGTGGCAAAAGGGTCCTTATTGTAATCACCCTGCTAGTTATTAATATACGCCGCTAGAATCGAGAGAACTACTATGCAACGGCTCGT
Source organism: Tolypocladium nubicola (assembly GCA_024340505.1). Taxonomy (NCBI): domain Eukaryota; kingdom Fungi; phylum Ascomycota; class Sordariomycetes; order Hypocreales; family Ophiocordycipitaceae; genus Tolypocladium; species Tolypocladium nubicola. The sequence goes on along the minus strand of JALHCA010000007.1, from coordinate 21,569 downwards.
TTCACCACAATAACTCTGTCGTGGACGTCGCTACTACTGGAGATTTTCTTCACTAGACTATTCCAGGCAATCCCTAGTGTTGAAGGTCTACTCCGGTCAGGCACATGTAAACTGGGGTCATTATAAATATCGGCCGTGTGTGTGTTTTGATGTTGTATGCAAGTCAGTATACATGCAGAAATGCAATTTAACGAGTTTCTATTGTTAACGATTTCACATGCCCCTTAATTCACGCCACTCCATGCCACTCGGGTCAGAGGCGATTGAAATGAACCCCCCCCTCTTTTCCCCAACTCGCGGTGGTAAAATCAGGGTTACAGACATCTCTTGTGGGAATAACCAGAGGTTAGCTAAATGGATCATACAGGAACGTACGGTGCCAGAGTTGCGATAGGCCCCACTGGCAATTGAGAGACATACCAAGACCTCAGTCTCAGAGGCGATAAATCAATTCCGACCTCCATGTAACTCGAATGTAATGCGAGGGGGAATAATCCCGGAATGCAGATAATCGCTCAACCAATAAACTTCAAGGCAAGGAGGTCGGATTGTGAATCATGATGGTTGGCACCATGTTTGATTATACCACTCGCGCATCCGCGTTGCCGCGGCACATCACCAGTAGCCGATCCCACAACATGCGAGACATAATTGACTTGTCTAATCCGTACGTAAGAGAAATATCGTGTTCCACTTGGTTGCTTCGGCACTTAAATGATTCCTAGAGAGTCATATGCGATTACTCGTACATGCCTGGGGGGGGAGGGTAAATATTACTCATACAGGGCATGGATTGGAATTTTACATAGAACGCTCGGTTCGAAACAAAAGATCGAATATAACGCAAGGAGTATGCCGCTAGTGTTTACGCAAGCTACACTCAGGAACGCATTTGTTAGGTGTTCTGGTGTGCCACGAGTACAAGCTAGATGAAGCATTTAGTAAAGCATCCAACGGGTTGGACCGCTCATGTGTACTAAGTTAATGCCAATGCTATACGTCACCAAGTGAAGGTCAAGCACGGCCATGAATCCCCTGAGTATGTGGCATGTAACTAGGATGCCAGATGTTTGATCGCCATCAGATCTTCTCATGCAATACAGTCAACGGCATACGTTTTCGTCAAGCCGCTGTACTCCGTCCCTCGGTCTCAGGCAAGGCACCAATAACAGATATTACGGGCGTGTCGAAAACTTATTGCACTCCACTATACGTTTGTTAGATTGCAAGCATGCTTCCGACTCCAGTAGTCCCGTGCCCCTCACACTGATTCTAACTGAGCCCAGGCACCTAACCCGAAAATTCGGCAAACTAAAATTTAAAATAAGCCACGATATTTGCTTAAAACAATAAACAAGAGGAAGATCTTTAGAAGGAAATTGGAGGTTTAACAACAATAGAAAACGGAGGCACAAAAAGGCAGAAGCTTTAGAGTACGGCAGGAAACGAAAATCAGACGGCAAGAGAAAGGAGCCGAGAATCTGGCTTTGAGGCAGCCTTCAACGTTGACCCAGGTAAGGCACGGGAAACGCAGCGGGTAACGGCAGCTTCTCAAGCACTTGAAGAGACTCGGGGGTTGTAATGGTCTCGAGTGACTGCACTGACAACTAGCCAGGGGACTAAAACTAGTTGTTGATTAACTTAAAGCTAGAGAAGGAAGAAGAAACAGCACAAAAAGACAAATGGGCAGAGCTCAGAAACTTGTGTGGATCTTGCTTTCCGTCCTAGGGAGAGATGTGATATATTGGGTTGGCATAGTGTCTGTTTGAGTTAGGGTTAATGTCGAAATCATGAATGGGTGGAATTGGGCAGATCGACGATCATTTGCTTGTGGAGAGGGGGAGAGGGAGAACAGGGCGACATAGTTCAAACCAAGCGTGAGGAATTCAGAAAATAAGATGGTCCATTAACGCTGGTGTATCAGTGGTAAGACTTCGTATATATAGAACTTCAGTCTATCTTTCTCGCGAACCTGTGAATTCGTTGCCCGTTGCTTCCGACCACTTTGGGAGCCATCCTCAAGCCCTCGAGTCAGCCTGTTGGTACATCTACTTATTGGACAAAATGGGGAGTCCACGAGCCCCATTAAGCTTAGCGATCTCAAGCAACAGAGCCCCGCTGACGTTCCCGGTACTCTTTTTCTTCGCGTGGCCCTGAACCGGCTCAGGAGTGTCCGTCACCAGCTCCTTGTCCGACATGATGCCCTCGTCGACCACGGAAGGGAATGGGCTGAGTACGTTGCTGATATCGCCCCACCACTTCTCGCCGAACCTCCTATACCACTCCACTGTTATCTTAAGACCCCGCTCAAAGCTTGTCTTCTGCTCCCAACCGAGCTTCCTCAACTTGGTGCCATCCACGGCGTACCGGCGGTCGTTGAAGGGCCTGTCGTGGGTGTACTTGACCCACTTGTTGAACTCCTCCGTGCTGTCATGAGGGATGCCCAACTCCGTTAAAAGCTTGCTACAAAGCGATAAGTTAGAGATCTCATCATACGAGCCGATGTTATAGATCTGGCCAATTTCGCCCTTATGCAGAATGGTGTCGAACGCGTCTGCGGCATCACCCGCGAATAGATATCGCCGAGTCGGGCTTCCGTCACCGTGCAGAACTACGGGGTGACCGCGGTTCAGCAAGCAGGTGAACTTCGGGATGATTTCTGCAGGTGGAGTCAGCGCGGGAGCCAAGTTTAGTTACCAGTGCAACCAAAACTCACTCTCTGGGTACTGGTGTGGGCCGTAAACGTTATTGCTCCGCACAATAATGATTGGCAGCTTGAAGCTCTTCTGATAAGAGTATAGCAGCATCTCAGCCGCCGCTTTGCTAGCAGCATAAGGGTTTGTTGGCGCAAGGATGCTTGTCTCGAGCAGATCATCCTCGTCATCCTTGACCTCGCCATATACCTCATCTGTGGAGATGTGGATGAATCTCTTTATTCCCACCTTCTTGGCGCTTTCTAGAAGGACGTGGGTGCCGTAGACATTAGTATAAGTAAACCCATACGAGTTTCCAAAACTGAGGTCCACGTGGGATTGCGCGGCAAAGTGAAAGATGACATCGACATTGTACCGCTGCATGCAGTCTACTACCTCTGCCGGGTTCGTAATATCGCCTTGATAGAAGCTGAAATTGCGCTTGTTGTTGATCACCCGGGTGTTGTTCAGCGACGAGCAGTAGTCCAGCTTGTCGAATGAGACGATATTGTATGCATCCGGATACGTCAGGGTGAGGTGTCGAACGAGCCAGCAGGCACTTCGCTTTGTGTTAGCGTGACAGTTGTCCCACAGCCCTCAGGTCTCGGCCCGCCTACATAAAGCCGGCCCCTCCAGTGATCATGATGTTCTTTACATCGGGCAGCGGCTCGAATTCGGTGGTGCCCATCAAGATGGGAGCATCTTGCCAGACACCAAAGTCTTCGAGGAAGTTATGGCGTCGGCCATTGGAAACTGTCAGGCACAAGATACAAGTCAACGAACTGATACGAACCCAACTAACTTCATATGTACCTACCTGGCTGCTGCTTATTCATGGTTTCGTAAAATTTGGATGGAGAATGATGCGAGTCTGGCAAGTAAGTCTCGTCTGCACCAGTTGACTCGGCATGAAAGTCAAGTTACACGCAGTGCTAATGAGAAAGAAAGATTCGACTGGTGAGTTTAAGGTCAATGTGAGCTATAACACACTTTCTTCAGGTTGTTCGGCTTTGGATGCGGACAAGAATGGAGCAGTGGATGCATCAGACCTTTTGTGACTTGAGTGGCTCTTTTATGTGGACAGGGTGAACTCGGTACACAATGCATCAGAAAATAAACACGTAGAACAATCCAACCTACGAGACAGCCTTCAAGCCCTATGATTTAGAAAAATGATGTGGCTTGACCGTCGAGAAGAAGAGACACAAGGTCAAGGGATATAGTCACTAGGTGGCAACGCTGGCTGTTCTTCCGAAGTGAGACTTTTAACCCCTCCCGAGTTTGTTTCTTCCCTTATTGACTCTGACGATGGCATCGATCTGCGACTCAAAAGCGAGGATAAATTCTTGACCATAATTCATAATTGTTTTTGTGTATGTACCTCGGACATTCCTTTGGTATGTTTTACATAGTGTGTGTTTAAAGACATAGATTCCTCCCTACATTTCTGGCTCGCAATTGTCTACGAAGCCAACGAGCCCTACTCTTATACTCTGCCTCTGCAGAGGAATGCGGTCTCTAGCTCGCATAGGTACGTAGGCATGTAGTATCATTCCTGGATGCAGATTCGCTTTCGAGTCAGATCTTTGCCTGCACCTTGTCTTAATGCCACGGTTCGACAATATTGAGCCATTATGCCGCATCCATTCCGCGCCAAGACAATTGACGTCAAGGAATCTCCCGAAGGTGACAGCTCTGGATACTTTCTCTGTGCAAGGAAGTGTATCTGGCGATGGATAACTCAAGTACATTTTCCCTTCCTCTAGACACGCTTTCGATGGAAATAGCCGTCCTCATCACCCGCAATTGTCTTCCTGCACGCTATTTTACTGCCCTACTATTGCTCGACCACTGAACACCTGGCACTATTGCCATTGTTTCCAGCATCCAGAGGTTCTGACCCAGCATCAGAAGCATACAGATAGCCAACTTGTTGCCGTCAAGATCTCTCTTCTTTCCCTACCATACATCAGCATGGCATTCCCCTCACGGGAGAAATGCACGGACAAAATGCCCAAGACGTTTCCCCTATTTGAAGTAGAGGCAGCGCCTACAGGGCCATCCGGGCTGGGTGATGCAGAATCCGCTACCTCTATATCTCTTATGGGCGAACTGCAGGAGCAGACAAATCCTAGCTTCAGGTTAGCCGTGTTCTGGATGCTAGTCAACACATTCGCGACCGTCGGAATTGTACGTTGATATGGAAGCTGCTAGTGCTCAGCAAATTATCTACGGTATGCGCTGACGGTCTTGTTAGGTGTTTGTTAACAAAGGCATCTTCTCAGACCCATCGTTGAAGCTCTGCCAACTATCGTTCGCCTGCTTCCACTTCTTTCTGACATGGCTCGCATTATCCATCCTTTCTAGGCCTCAGTTTGGCTTCTTTATTCGGCGTCACGCATCTTTCCGCCAGTTGCTCCCGCTCGCCGTAACCATGTGCCTCAATGTTATCCTGCCAAACCTCTCATTGGCGTTCTCCTCTGTTACGTTCTACCAGGTTGCGCGGATCTTACTAACACCCATCGTTGCTGTCATGAACTTCGTCCTCTACCAAGCGACACTGCCATGGAATGCCACTTTTGCCTTGATCCCAGCCTGCGTAGGTGTAGGCATAGTGTCATATTACGACTCTCTCCCGCCAGCTGGCGCGAACATAGCGACGACCTCTTCCTTGGGTATTCTCTTTGCCTTCACCGGCGTCTTTGCCTCGTCCCTATATACTGTCTGGATTGGTAGCTATCATACCAAACTCCAGATGAACAGCATGCAGCTGCTCCATAACCAAGCGCCAATCGCGGCGCTCCTGCTTATCTATGCGATTCCATACCTCGACACCTTTCCGGAGTGGGCTGCAGTTCCCGTTTCTAGCTGGCTGATGATTCTTCTGGTATGTTAATTTTCCTTCGTGGCACCAGACTCTTCCCTAACAATCGCAGTCGGGCGCGCTCGCTGCATTGATCAACATATCGCAGTTCTTCATTGTGTCGCAGGCTGGCGCCGTATCCAGCACAGTAGTTGGTCACTTGAAAACTTGTACCATTGTGGCCCTTGGCTGGATAACGTCCGGCCATGCCATTAGCGACAGGTCTATTTTTGGAGTTCTCTTGGCCATAGGAGGAATCATAGCGTAAGATCATCCAGAAGACGACCCTATGCTCTAGGACAAGGCTCACCAAGCCAAGATACTCGATATCAATGGCGCGACGCTCGAAGGGTTAACCCTAAGTTGCATCTAGCCGCTGCACTACGGCATGAGGAACAGCTGCGATAGCGACCACGGTTAACTAATGAAACCGATCAAGTTATGAGAACTATCAAATATCCTGCAACAAACAAATGGCTATTCGAGATGACAATTGGTTTCACGCGTTGTAGACACGATGCGTGGTTCATTGATCGATTAATAGGATGGATTCCCTGATCCTGTACGCCATCCATATTGCCAAGAGAATTGCTATTTGTCGGGACGAACGTTCTATTTACACGAGAAGGACAGCGTCGCCGGGCGAGTGTGATGACAGCCTCATGTCAGTACAGCAGGTAGAAGAGGATAACCCAGTTGCACAGCCCTCATAGCAGCACCGCCAACAGTGACCCTGCGAGGATCGCGAGGATCGCGAGGATCGCGAGCTCAGCGAGACACACGAGATGCAGCGCAACAAAGCACAAGGAGAGGCAAGAGAGGGACGAGGCACACTTAGCCGTTGAGCTAACGAATCAAAGCTCGGGGCCAATGGATAGATTAGCCGTGCTGTGTATAAACTATGAAATTGTTTTTGATAGATGGTTCAAGATTTCGTCGTGGTGCAATTGATCTATTGATAGTATGTAGGAAGGTTGCTGCAACTTAGGCGTTGCGACAGCATTCGCTCATCCCATGCACACAGTAAAAACTCAAGTGGTGCCTGCCGCCTGAACTTAGCAATTCTCATTGCGAAAGGCGGTCGGTCAATCTGGCCCATCACGAATTAGCGGGACATGGGACGGTGTTAGCACCTTTCCTACGACTAAAACTCCCTCACGCCACCGATATCTCTACTTGTACTGCTTCAGACAGTCATAGCTCATGACCTAAAGATGTGGCAATAAGAAAGAAGAAAACGCCGTAGTAGGCAATGGGAGGCAGGTATTGCGGGTTGTCGTCAGAAGGAAATCTCCTTCATGACAGATGTTGATCGTAAGGCGCTCAACACCAATCCCCGAAGGTATGGTCTCCCTGTATTTAAGGCGTCCTGGTTCCTAGGCGTCACCATTAAATCCCATGGATGAACACTCCAATTATTCTTCTCAGGCGGCTGCTGTTTGGATACCAATTGGCACAGCAGTCGCAGGACGTGAAAACAATATTTGGTGAGGAGATGGAGGACGACTATTCTTGGACGTTGGATCGATCGAGGTCATTACTGCGGCGATTTCCCTTCCTTCCTCCTCGCTGCTTTTATTTTGGCAGAACAGTCTAATAAGCGGACCGGCACTCCTACGTTGTTAGTCCGTGCAGTATAAACCAATAATACAAACCTATTGGATTAGGAGACTAGAAACATCTCGTATGAGACAGGATAAAATATCTTCACACCAAAGTCAGGTAGAGACGCATTCTACTATCGCCTGGCTAATTTTACAGGTGTCGTAGATCACACTCTAATTCATTAACGTGAATGAGATACTTGTGTTCGGATAAGCTCTCACGGGACAAAATGGCGCCGGGTAAAACTCCGCGTGCCAGCTTGTGCACTCTTTGTTAATGACAGCGAGGAAGTAATCATGGTCAGACATCACACCAAGCATCTATCAAATCGTGCCAGCCTCCTTCTTAGTGAAGGCGCAGATCTCCTTCATACAATCGATGCTCCTCATGTCCTTGGAGATAGGATGCCGACTGCCGTCAGTCATCTTGTCATCCATCAATCGGTAGATGAACTTCATCATGGTGTCAACCGCGGGGTCCTTGCCTCCCGAACCATCGCCACCATGGTCTGGCATGAAAGAGGTCTGCAGATCCTCGCAGAAGTAGATCCCTCCTGGCTTAACGATTTTCCACAGCTCTTCCAGCGAGACGCGCTGCTGATTCATCTCGTGGCCACCGTCGTCGATGATTATGTCGAAGTTGCCGCCCGACTCGGCGATGAACCTGTGCAGGAACTCCGTGTCCGCTTGATCACCACTGTAGATGGTGGCGCCCCCAGTCTTGGCTGACCACTTCTCAGCGCACGCAGCGTCATATTCCATGTAGTAGAGCTCAACGTTGGGGAAGTATTCTAGCCAGGTATAGTACGACTTACCCGGACCGTAGTGCTAGAGATTTGTCAAAAGTTGAGCAGTGATACGGTGTAATCGTTGGAGTTTATCAGCCATACCATATCACACCCGAGGCCGATCTCCAGCATCTTGAGCTTCTTATTGCGGAGGGGCTCTAGGTACTTGTCGTACATGTACCAGTAGTTGTGGGTTGTGACCTTGTCGGTGCCGAACTTGGTCGCGATTTCTTGGAAGGATGATGTTTTCCTTCAAGAAATTAGCCACCAACAGAGCCAAGGAGTGACTGCGGCTCGTTTCACCTTGTCGAAGGAGCCTTGTGAGATGATGACGGCAAAGTATGACCCTGTGATGATGCCACGCTGTTCTTATTCTGCCAGGGCCGCTCGAGCGTCTCAATTGCTCGACCATGCTGATGAGCAAGACCCAGCAAGAGCAGCAGGGTTGCTGCGGCAAGCATGAAATTATGGAGCCAATTGGTCATGTTGAACTATGGCTACCTTTGCCGCGCGTTGGTGACAAGAGGCAGTTGTAGATTGAATGTCAGAACACGCCGACGTTGAAGAACAGGATTCCCGCAGCGCATACAGCTGAAGGAGCGTAAAGGGTCTTGGCTCATATAAATCGGTCGGCTCTGAATGCCACTCAGGAACCACCAGAGTGGAATGAAGCCCCAGCCTCCACGGAATGCACCACACCCTGGGGGTCATGAGACACAGGGGGTTTTGTCGCATATTGATACGACTCAGCAATCTTGGGGTTCTCCGCTAAACATTGGATGAGAAGTATTACACTGAGTCAATGTCTTTCTAACAGTCGCGAAAGATGTCAAGAGAAGACGCGTGTCCCCCTCAATGTGTCATCCAGCATTGTTGGCTGATCGTCATCAGCCCTTCAGGACCATTCTTTTCCACCTAAAATAGGGCCCAGCGACAACTACAGAGTAGATCTAATTGCAGAGATTCGGATAGCCTCATTTCACTCAACTCATACATACAGCAACTGAAGTCTTCATCGGCACAGATATGATGGACTTCTATCAGGCAAACCTGGGGATATTCGTCGCCGCCAACGTCTACCTTCTTTGGTCGCAACACCGAGCAACAAAGAAACAAGACGATATTGCGCTCCTTGATCATTCGTCTGTTGAAGTTGATGAAAGGGCTGCGAAGCCAGCAGCGCGCGCGCGCAAGTTCCAACTCAACTTCTTTGTTCCATACGTCCTCGTGGTAGCGGCGGACTGGCTCCAGGTGAGTTTGAACGAAACCGGCTCTCCAGGCTTGCATTAGCCCGGCTCTATATCTGATATGCGTGGCAGGGACCACATATATATGCGATCTACCGATATGAGAAGTCCATCCCAGAGAAGATGGTCGCGGCTCTATACGCGGCCGGCTTCGTGTCTGGTGGCATCAGTGCCTCGTTTGCGGGAGGGTTTGCAGATCAGTTTGGTCGGAAAAGGGCTTGTCTGCTCTATTGTGCACTGTATACCCTGACCTGCTTGACGATGCTCAGCGACAGCTTACCCATTCTCTTTCTTGGACGTTTTGCCGGAGGCATTTGCACTACTCTGCTTTTCAGCGTCTTCGAGGCGTGGATGATCTCCGATTATCACGAACAAGGGCTGCAGGCATCCGAACTGGAGTTGAGCTCTGCTTTCGGCACCATGACGACCCTGAGCTGCGTTGTTGCTATCGTATGTGGGGTCGCAGGGGACGCGCTTGTTCAGGTCTCTGGCACGCGGACGTGGCCTTTCCTGGCGGCTGTGACTTGCTGTCTTGGAGCAGGATTTCTTATTTCAACAAACTGGGTAAGCTATATTTTGTCATAGTCGAAGTCTCTGGTACTGATCCACCTACTAGCAAGAAAACTTTGGGTCTCGGTCATCTGAGCAGACTTCCGTCGAGCACATCAAAGCTGGAGTCCGAGCCATCATTCGAGACCCTAAGGTTCTATCCCTCAGTCTCACTTCGTGCGTATTCGAAGGCACAATGTACCTCTTTATATTCTTCTGGTCTGCCGCTTTGAAGAGCGCTCGAGTTGCATCTGGCTCGACAGAGGATCTGCCATTTGGCATTATCTTCTCTAGCTTTATGTGTACGATGATGGCTGGCTCCGCAATCTTCACGCGCCTCAATGGCGCCCAAAGAACAACACAAGGCTCGGCTGACGTCCTACTAATCGTGACCTTGCTTGTCAGCTGCTGTCAAGGGCTCGCAGTGATTCTACGGGACGAGAAACTGATGTTCTGGGTTTTCTGTCTCATAGAAGGTTGCATTGGAGCCTATTTCCCTACCATGGCGTACTTGAAGAGCGAGCTAATCGAAGATGGAATCCGTGGACGGGTTTACAGCATCCTGAGATTTCCCCTTAACGTGTTCGTCGTTGTGGCCCATGCCCTAGATGAAGAAGGTATCTCGCCGCTCAAACCGACACCCTGATGAAGAATGGCATTTTCTCAACTGACAATTACCCTAGGGGATGGTCATCGGAATAATGTCTTCTTGGTGTGCGGGTCGCTGCTGCTGGTCGTATTTCTTGTCGCACGAAAGTATTTGCCACATTAGGTACGCACTTCGAAGAGTCTGCTGTCGATGACGCCCTCAGTGTTCGTGCTGCCCACTTCGACGGCAATGCGGAGTCGTCTTGGGCTTTGTGTAGAGGTCATGCTATGGCCCCAGGGTCGGGTAATTGTATTCGGGTCCAGGCAGCGAATCTATCAGTTGAAGGTTGGGATAATACGATCCCTTGGTAGACTAAATGCACCAGTGGAAGAGGGAACGGGGCCGCGTAAATGCACGGTGTGCCGCCGATGAAGAGAGCACTCGTATTCCGAGCTTGTGAAGAAGAATTTATTATGACCCTGTAGTGACATTCTTCCTTCTCCTCGATAGTCATCAATGTGAAATACTGGTAGGGTTGCGGGCATATATACGAACCAGGGTTTTCGTTTAGAATCCTCACCACTAACTAGTCTCCATGAGTTCGTTCCGTCGATAGACGGCCGCTCCTAATTAGCCACGAGACAGATGTCAAGTCGGCCACTTGACGATAGGTGTCCTTGTTTCTTTAAAGCATGTCTAGGAACAGGAGAATAACAATTAGCCCACTCAGGGGAAAGCGTCCATAATATCCTGCCCATTCACTACAATCACACTAGTGTGAGTATTCCCCTTCATCAAGACAGGCTCCTTATATGACCTTTCCAACCCCCACTTGACGCTCTCTGGATAGACGTACGTCTCGTAGAAGTCCTCGGGGTCGTCCATGGTGCGCTGGTATGCCACTGCGGACGACATTGTGGAGATGTAGAGGCCGGACCAGAAGCGCGCCTGGACCATGACGTTGAACTCAACAACCCCCCGCTGATCCCATTGCAGGTTTTGCACCAGCGCCAGCTGCTCCGGCTGGTCCGCAAGCAGCGCCCACTTATCCTCAACGGTGTAGTTGAGCGGCTCCACCATGCTGCGGAAAGTCTCGAGGACCTTCTGCTCGCCGCAGCTGGTGTAGATGGTACGCACAGGCGCCTCGCCGGCCGCAATTAGCTCGGCGTTCTTACGCTCCAGCTCGTCGCGCTGCATGAGCATTTGAGCGTCACGCGTGCCCCAATACGCCGGCCAGTCGTACTCGGCCCGCAAGTGCAGCGCCATGTAGTTGCCGCCATGAAGCCGTTCTGACGCCGCTACAGCATTGCTGATTGCTAGCAGCGTTGCATTGTACGACAGTGCCCGGAAGAGCGCCTTGCGGATCGTGTGTAGCTCCCTCGCCCAGCGATAGTTCCACGCCACGTGTGCGTCGCTAAAGGCCACCCAGAGCGGGTTCGCCGCGCGGACCGTCGCCGCCGTCGTGCTAGTGTCCCTGAGCTTAATGTCGGGGCGGGTTTGGACCAGGTGCGCCGACACAAACCGCTGAAAGGTTTCGTAGAAGGGAGGGCCGCGGTAGTCCCGGCTGGGGAGATGGACCACGGTCGCGTTGCCCGGGTCGACAACGCACGACTGGATCTGTAACTTGGGGCAGACGGCGGATAGGGTGGATTGCAATCTCTTCATGTCAAACCTGCGGCTTGGGGGTTAGGGACTTGTTCTTGGGACTTTACGACTCCAGGGTAAAAACGCATCGCGGGTCCCGTCTGTCTCCTGAGAGAAATGTTGCGTTCAACCCCGACAGTAAACTTACCACAGCTCCGGGCACACAATGTCGGCATCAGTGTGAGTCAGCTGAGACTCACGTCGTGCTGTGACCGGCGGCAGCACAACGCCGGCACCAAGACTAATAGCAAGTCGAATGCAGCTCTGGACGCGATTCCTAGCGTTATTCAACCCCCCACAGGTTACGTTTTTGCCTGGCCCGCAGCCGCTATGGCAGTATAGCCAAAGGCCGTCTACCCAGTCTGTATTATCGCAGAGCTCGGCGAGTGCTGTTTCGGCCGGGTCGCCATAGTCCTTGTACTCCTGGCCGGCCTGGGAGGGGAGCATGCGCAGGCAAAGGGCATCCGACATGGCGATACTCTTGCAATGGTGATATAAGTCTGTGACTGGAGTCGGCAGATTCTGGTACAACCGCCTGGCCGTAAAAGTCAGGGTCCAGATAACCGCGAACACGCCGAACGGCTTGGCTAGGCGCCTACCGCAGACGTCCCGCGATATCCGAGAAAACGGCTCCATGACAATGGTAATTGGGTACGGCGCGATAGATACTTTGTGAATCGAGCTACTAATACTATAGATATAAGTCAAGGACATGGCGCTACACGTAGTGGCGACTAAGACATTAGGGGGCAGCCAGGTGGCCAAGGGATTGTGTTTCATTCCAACATGAAATGAGTCAAGACATAGCAATCGAGGCTCATCAGATGGTTGCCCCTTCCACACTAGTACATGGTTTGGGCAGCGGAGGGCATGGCAGCTGTGCGGCGTCTTGACATCTTATAGTTTAGGTAATTATGGAAGCCATACTTCGTATCCGTATTTCTGGATATTCGAATTTTCCAGATCTACAGTCAATGCTGATGTTTCTCATCAATTAGCTCTGTAATTCTCATCGCTAAGTGCGGCAACATATCCGCATTACCTTTGGGAGTCGAGGAAATATGTCTCATGGAGATTAGTGCTACATATCGCGGTCGGCTGCTGACTCCGTCCAGGGCGTAACTGTCTTAAATTCAGAAACCTGGAGTAGCCTGCCTTCATCCCTGCATCAAAGTCTTTCTACTTGTACCTACCTCTGCTTCCTTTGTGTTTATCTCTGCGTTGTTTTCGGTCTGTGTTTTCCGTTGTCCTCTTCTTCCCCTCCTCTCTTTGCCGCCATTTCAACATCATGTCTATGTCACTCGGCATGTCCAGGAGGATTATGCAGGTGCTTTGGCCTGCTGCCTGCATGTTGTTTACCATTGCAATCTTCTATTCTCTTAGAGGACACTCCAGGGAACAGGTCTCCGAGTTGGTGGCGAGTATTTCCGGGGATGGGTCTCGACTGTCCTTGAAAGAGCATATGGAATTGGCCGAGGCTTCTTGGGCCAAGACCGTCAAGCAGCGTCATGATATGATCCAAGCCGATTACGGCACTGTTGACAAGATGCCCTTGTGAGTCTTCCATCAGCCTAATCCAACTGCCCTTGGACAATTCGCGCACCAGCTTCCTCTGGAGATACTAGAACTAGTCTAACCCCGCAGGCAGATTCCCCGCGACAGACCTAGCCTCATATAACTCAAACCCATATACAATCTGGGACTTCACCCCCGCCTCCTATGGCTGCCCCCACGAGATGGAACGTGTAGGTAGGATGGGCGATGGTGGCAAATGGGTTTGCGGAATGTCCCGCTACGAAGTGCTATCGCAGACGCAACAGTGCGTTGTTTACTCCTTCGGCGTCCGCGATGAGTCTAGTTTCGAAAACGAGCTCCTCTCGCGTACGAATTGCGAGATCTGGGCGTATGACTACAGCGTTGTCGACTTCGGCGAGCAACTCGAGCCGAAAAACGCGGACCGCGCTCATTTCGTCAGGGCTGGTATTGCGGGCCAAACGGATAAGACTATGGAGCCGCCCTCCTATAGTATTGCGGATCTAATGAAGATGAATGGGCATGATTATATGCAAGTCCACCGGCTAGCGCCACCTACCCGTTCTTCTATAGCTAATACGACGCAGCGATATCCTAAAAATGGATATCGAATCCGCTGAGTTTGCGTCAATGGATGGCTTATCCAGGGACTTCAGTGCTGAGGATGGCTACGAGCTACCCATCGGCCAGCTAATGGTGGAGATTCACTTCTTTAATAGTCCAAGTGCCGCGAGCTACCTCGAGTGGTGGGAGAGGCTTGAGGCTCGCGGGCTACGGCCGACGTGGACAGAGCCGAACCTTCTGTCCGTGACTCTCAATACCGATGGGCAGAAGAACCCCACCTTGGCCGAGTACACGCTGGTGAATGTGCGTGATAGGAGGAGTATGATTTTCCGCGGAGTTTAAGGTGAGCAATATAGGTCGCGCCATGGTCTATCATGTAAGGAGGGAGACTATCTGTCGGATAATAAATGTACTCGCACCCTAATATTTTATGCTCTAATGGGCTTTGCGGGTCAAAAGTGATAGAGCTGGGCCTAGTCATATACTAGAGAAAGCCTGAAGTATCGCTTAAAGACCCTTCCCGTCCTTGCGTAATATAGCACTTGATATCACTACCCTCTATACATCACCATTTTGCTTGATCTTTACTGGTTTAATCCGTCGATGCGATAGTCCATCATTCTCAGGCTCTATAATTCTCCTGTGAGAGTCGCAAGCATGACGGGTCCTCCTTCCACGATATCATGTCCCATTGACTCACGTTCAAGGATATCGTACTCAAAGAGTAGCAGCCACTTGGGTTCTTAGAATCATTCTCCGGAGTGTCGAGCCAGAACCTTCCAGTGGCTATACACGACGTGTAGGCTCCGCCTTCCAAGAGATTGCAAGCCATTGACTTAGGAGGCGTCCACGACCACTCAGCTTCGACAAGCTGGCTGAGAAGAGCTGGCCCTATGCCCGCAAATTTGAACCCGCCTCTAACGAGCTTATCAAGCCGGAGAAACACGGCGCCAACATCGAGAATGGCTACAGGTGTCTGTGCCGTGGCAGGAACGCAAGTCACCGAGTCCGAGTCGCCTTTAAGACGGCTACAGCGCTGGTTCCATGATAAAAAGCCATCGCTCTGTCGGACAGTCTGTTTAGTCTCGAAATTGAGGCCGAGAATATCGGGACGCGTTTCGATTAAACCATTGTCGGATAAGGCCTCGAAGCTTGTGGGTGAGTAGGTCGAGCTAGCATTGGCGATAAGTAAGTACTTGGAACTGTAGCAAGACTTGCTCAACTCAGCCAAGTGTTTGATTGCCCAATCTGTGACCTCCCAGCCGCCAGAAGATTCTGTTTCGTTGCGTAAGACTTCTCGAGGTATATCGGCATAAACAACACGAGGATCGTAAGCGTCCATGAGATGCACCTTAGTGATGCGCTCGTCAACTGTCTCGTTTGCGCGGACGACTATTGCTCTCCAATTTCCGTTGGTTTGCTCCTGCAGTGAGCGTAACATTTCCGAAAGGCCAAAGGGATCACTGAATTGCCAATTGGCTTTGAGGGTCCGAATAAGCACGCAGACATCAACATCGCCGCTGGTTTTTTCCAGCTTCCCCTGGAGCTCCTCGCCATGTGCTATGACTTCGTGCTTCCAGGGTAGTTCCTTAGCCATGACAGTAGCCTCGTGGAATGCCTTGCTGAAGCCATCGCCCCACTGCACAGAGGGTTCTAGGACATTGCCCTCTCCCCACTCGTTCAAGGCGTTAATAAACAGGAAGTTCTCCTGGCCTCGAGGATTCGGGTCCAGTTTAATGCGGCGCATCAGCTGGAGTATATGAACTAAAGGAACAATTAGCATCGTAGCGACATCCATGGGACCTCTGTACAAGGTGACATACATTTCCAGAGCTGAGGATGAGCATAGGGATTGGCCGAGCCGCCTCCATCGGTTGCGTGTCGGGGGGTGTTATCCCACGTCACACAAGCGCCACGGTGGTACACGCTGCTAATCCGGTTAATAGTTGGCCACAGTGTTCCGTCCCACCCGCCGCCAGAGCGGAACCCAAACTCATTAATGGCATCTACGGGGCCGCGATCGTTTGGATTATCAGGGGAGATTCTTGTTTCAATAACATCCATACCTCCCAGACCTTCTTCCCAAGCCCACCATCTCCATGCATCAAACATCCTCTTTCCAAGGTCGCCCATGTGTGAGGGGTTGTAGACCATGAACTGGACTTTTTCGTTGACTCTGATGTAGTTGGGATGCTACCAGAGGCCAGAGTCAGTACCTCAATAATAACAGCAGACGTTCGGGGGTATTCCCAACGGACTTTAAAGTATGGAACCATCCAGTCAAAATGACGCCGCCAGTCTTCGAGTGTGCCGTAGACCTGCTTAAGCAATATCTCGCTGGCATCATTGCCATCCCATCGCTTCGTCCATCTATTTCTCAAGAAGTTAGCAAGATATCTGAGCCAAGAGCACTCGTAAAGGGACGTGCTCCCTGTCTTTTCTCCTGACAATACATGTAGATACCCGCTTGATAAAGACTTACGGCTCATTCGCCCAACTGAGCATAAAAGGCACACTAGGCTCCCCGTCCTCAAGGATTTTATGAAGAGCCTTGTCCATGACCGGTCGGCCAAACCAGTAGTGGTGGTAAACAATGCCATATATGCCACTATCTCGAATGAGCTTTGCTTGGCGGGCTCGCGTGCGATAATCGAGGAGGTTATAGTAGCCCACCTCATCGGTAGGCCGCAAAGTCTCTAGGCCGAAGGTGTTATGAGTGACCTTTTTAACATTGGTCCATTCTGTGAAGTTGATACCCCAGAATTCATCATTCTCTGGGATAGGATGGAACTGGGGAAAGATGTAGGCTATCGGCTTAATGGAGAACTCGAAGTTGCTAGGACCATGTGAAAAGTCGCTGTTCACACTGGAAGTTTCTGGCCTATTAGGTGTATAGGCAGTGAAGGAAAGTTCGCTAATCGCTGGGCGGCGAAGATGAATCAAGATCAAGACTGCTGGGAAAGCCACAGCTATGGCTACCCGCCAACGTCGAGCGGCCTTTGGGAAACTGATAACTCGCGTGACTATCATCCCGGGCTCTTCAGACGTGGCGTCGCAGTATTGCTGAGATGAGAGTTATCCTTGAATTAAAGTAATATCAAGAGCCAGCGGGCTTCGATTGGTAAGTCTGGCAAGCTTTGAATGGCACAAGCTCACGTCTGGATGCCTCACTAGGCTCCTCATAGCAAGGGAAAAGAGGCACTTAAGGCTGTTAGCGACAGCCTGAAGACGAGGGCAAAACTGTGGAAGAGGGCTTGTTGCATAGCCAACTGAGCTGGCAGAAGTGGAATGCGCGCTGTAGCAGCTGTGCCATTTATTCTTTTGTTGGTATGTGAAAACAGGGCGATGCAGCAAGGGGGGGGAAAGGACACTAACCACACCCCCCCGACATCAACGTGTGCGAATACCTCCATAGGCGATTAGTTCGTAGATCGAATCTATGCCGAAGCGGCTGAACTAACTCAATGAGCTATATAAAAAATGCATAGACTATTAAATTCCCTTCGATAAACCGAAAATATGCGAATTCAAGTGCAAATTTAGCAATAGGCAGTTTCGTATGGGGTAGGGTGCCTGCCGGTGTATTATTCCACATCCCTTGGAAATAATTCCTCCTCCCTCCCTTGCACACTTTATAACACCTCCTGCGACACGATACAGTCAGCGGCAAGCCGATGTACCCCGTCCCTCGGTCTTAGCCAAGGCACCAATAACAGACACCACGGGCGTGACGAAAATTTCTTGCCCCCACTGTAAGATACAAGCTAAATTGGCATTTAGAACATCCCTTCTTACATTCCTAGTCTGTCTTGCATGGAGTCTGAGCCTGGACTTGATCGTGGCGCGCTAGCTAGAATGTACAGAAAAAAAGTAGCAAGGCTGACAACTACGTATCGTATAAGTACTACTGCGTACTATCACGCCTAGCTTCGAGGCTTATATAGGCACCCCTGGCTTGTTAGCCTAATGCTGTTATAACACGAAGGTGTCCCCGGCTTGGCAAGCCACATCCCTTGTCTCGACTTGATTTTGAGCATGTAATAGCGCACTATGAGCCCTGGTATTAAACGTTGACATAATACGACCGACAAGGTGACGTTAGATAGGACACACAGGGAATCCTTAGATATCCAGGGCGGGCACATGCGTGCGGAGGAGGGCAAGGGACGATAGAGGGAGGTTCGGTGTGGGGAACTATTTGTAACAACCACAAGATTTTCCTATAATGCGTCGAGACTTCTGATATGGGCCTCCAGTGGCGTTGTGCGATTTAGTATATAGAGGTATCAAGCGATTTTTTGCTGTCTTGTTACTTCTTTTCTTCAATCGCCGAGTGCATAACGCCACTGCTATGGATATGGCGGGCTTTTAAACCCTCTAGTCTCACCACTTTAATCCATTCATCTAGGCACTGCCCTATCAGCCGGGGTTTGCCTATTCTAGCATGCTACATCTACGCGGCGAGGACCTAGACGATTCAGACCTATATATTATTTCGCTACCCGTTACCCTCCTGGAAAGATAGACGAGCCAAACTAGTAGGCTGGTATTGCGTAGAGAACTCTACTGCTAGCCTTATGGCCTCACCCTCGCTGAGATGTCTCTGTTATTCCCAGGGTGCAGAATTGAGAGTCGATACAAGCGCTATGTCTGACTTTAGAGGAATTCCATAGTGTTTAACTACGAGCGCCCTTATAACCCTAAAGCACGCTCCTCCGTCACCTCTTTAACGACTCTAAGAGGATCCTGCCCTGCGATATAATTCTCCCTCTAGACGTTCGTCCAGGTTAGCCGTGCTTTAACGAAGGTCCTCTAACGGGCTTGGGGACCTTCGAGAGACTTAGGAGGCGAATATAATATTTTGAAGAAGATAGGAATAATTCTTTTGAATATTAATAGCGGGACACGAAGGGAGGAGAAGGAGGAGGAGAAGAACTTGCCTATGAGAGCGTGCTATCTTTACCCGATATACTAGGCTGGCATAACCACTAAGGTACGTCTAGCTAGAATATGCAATTTCTTTTTTCAACCTTCTCTTAAGCGCTCTACATGATACCCGCAGTTCGGTATCTGCGCTCGAGGATAGGTAGTGGCACGCATACTCTATATCGACCTTCTAAATCCGGACTCTACCGCCGACTCCGATAAGTTCGACTTCGATCGTATCCGGCCCTATTTAAACGCAGTATTTAGTAAGAGACCTGATAATAAGGTCTAGGGCCAAGTCTATAGCACCGTTGCTGAATCCACCCCACCCCGACTGATACCGTCATCGATCTAACAATCGCCGTGGAGTTAGAACACAAGCGGCTTGCTACATTCGTCGGAATTTCGCTAAGAAATATCCTTCCCTACTTCTGCGCGACGATCCATAGTCGCGTGCTAGATCTCGAGGCGGATCTTTCATAAGGATCTAGGAGTTCGACTGACTCGGGGGAAGCGTCTCCGAATCATTCAATATTAATAGCGAAGATAGTCTTAGATAGTCCTACTACTATCACGTCCGACGGCGAGCCAGATAGTGACTTTTATGCACCCTAAGACCTAATCTCTACCATCTGATGGCCAGTTGCAAGAGCGGGACAGTAATATCCTCCTCTGAGAAGTTTCTGGTCAATAAGGGGCTTCTCAGACTGCTAGGAGCCGGTCTTCGCTGTGTTTTTAAGGGGCCAGGGAGGTCGTGCTCGGAATTGGGATCTGTGTAAAAGATAGTTCAGGAGGAACTCAGTGACAGGGGTACAGATGTATATATGAGAAGCAGATTACTTGTACTTTAACATGATAAGAGCAATATATCAATGAAATCCGATATCCTGAGTAAATCCATATATTATGAGGTTGGTCGCTGTATTGGGTGTTGCTAGGAGTCCAGGTCCATGATACCCCTATGCTAGCCACCTCAAATGTCCCTCATGTCCTTTATCTAATTAAGCTGTTCTCGTAGCAATAAAATGTCATTCTTGGGTTTTCTTCTCACTTCTTAGAGATGGCCGCTGCTGCTACTCCCTGTCTTTTGCTCTGACTTATACGATGTGAGAGATCTACTTGCGCGGGCACCGGTGCTACGTCTAGATTTACACGGCTTACACGACTTACACAGCCGGATGGCTTATAAGCGCACGTTCCCGGCTTTCGATGCGTTTATTCGTTAATACACTAGCCTGAGTCCTCGAGCCCTATGTAGCAGCCGCCTTAAATATAGGGCATTGATTTAAATCCCTATATATAGAATACAAACTCGAATAACTAGACACAGCGTAATTAATTAACTTCATACTTTATTACGGCGTCGTTACTCAATATAAGCGAGCCAGGGCGTTATTGAAATACGTCACGGAAGTCAGGTAGTACCGACATAGGGGGGTTCTTTCTTATAGTACGTCTATATATGACCTGCGGACTTTAAAGAGCAAGAATATATTAGGATAGAAGAGACTCTTTTATCTTCCCAGGGAATTTATCTTCTGCTTAAACCCAGTGATATACAAGATCTACTATTTAGTAGCAGGAGCGTTGTCGCTCGGTCGCGTGTCGTTATTAATCGAAAGGTATCGCTATGAGCGTTGCCGGAATCCCGTAAATGAGTGATCAATTGATATGTGTATTCCTTATTGTCTGAGTCTCTCGCTCTGTCCTGCTAACAAGAGCCTGGAAAAGGGATTCCTTTTATCCTTGTAGCTGCCCCTATTCCTCTGTTGCCCCTATCCACCGTTGGCTGTGTGTGTGTATGTCAGTAGCGTTAGACTTCAATTGTAGTCCCTAGCAGCCCTTATTGAATCTCGAGTCATCAATCTAACGAGGCGTCATTCTTCTAAGGAAGAATTCCCCTAGCCATCATATTTGAATATAGACCTACGAGTCATCAATACAATGTGGCTGCTAACCGTGCTGCCTAGGGGCTGCCTCGTCAACCGGTCTATCCGACATATATATTAAAACTATAAGTATTCTATAAATATCTAGTAATTAATATCGGAACCTTTTACTAGGGTTTTATCCTTAAGTAAAGACATTTAAAGGATATAAAAGAGGAATATATAGAAAGGGAGAGAAAGAGAGTAAGAAGGGACTGGATTTAAAAATAAATAGATTAAGTAAAGAAATAATAAAAAAGGGAAACAGGAAAGAGGGGAAAATAAAAGGGGAATTAAGAGAGAGAGAAAAGGAGCTAGTTAGCCGCTATATTCCTCTAGAGACTAGGGGCTTCCCTAGCTATCGAGACTACCGAGAAAGCCCGGGTCTTCGCAAGGGCGAGGCCTATCGAGGTATTGAGGTAGCTAGCTACTAAGGGCCGTGCTAAGAGCTAGAGTTCCTTATTAGCTTTAAAGGTCTTCTTTAGAACGCCGCTTATAGAGAAGATAAGGAGGTAGAAAAAGGTACCTAGTTTATTAGGGCAGTAGTTAGGGTTAGGGTTAGGGTTAGGGTTAGGGTTAGGGTTAGGGTTAGGGTTAGGGTTAGGGTTAGGGTTAGGGTTAGGGTTAGGGTTAGGGTTAGG
>JALHCA010000067.1:0-16488 GCA_024340505.1 Tolypocladium nubicola | reverse complement strand
GACGAGCGGGGAGGGGAGGGGGAGGGGGAGGGGGAGGGGAGCTTGCTGGTGAAGAAAGCCGGGCCAGGTGATGTGACGGACCCAGACCATCTACCTAGCTGGGTGGGTTCGCAGACCTTCGAGGCCTCGTGCAAAACTCCACGTCTGCCAGCGGGCGAGCCCAATCCCAGGCCAGGGCCGCCGTGTCCGCTCCACTGGTCGCCCAGGGCTCTGGCGCCATGACTGGCTGGGGGTGGGCGAGCCCGGCGACGGACGGGAGGGCGTGGGCGTCGTGGGCGTCGCGGGCGTGAGCGGCGTG
This sequence comes from Tolypocladium nubicola, assembly GCA_024340505.1. NCBI lineage: Eukaryota > Fungi > Ascomycota > Sordariomycetes > Hypocreales > Ophiocordycipitaceae > Tolypocladium > Tolypocladium nubicola. The sequence continues at coordinate 16,190 of JALHCA010000067.1, read as the reverse complement.
GGCGGCGGCGTGAGGGGAGCCGCCAGTAGTCCGTACTGAGCAGGGCACAACCTGAACGCAGGTGAATAGGGCGTCCAGGGCTGTCCCCAGCACCCCTCTTTGCAGTTCCCATTACATAAAATACTCGGGGACGCTGCTTCCACAGGTCCCTTCCCGTCCTCCATCTTGCAAGCCGGAGGCTGTCCTTTGCCCAGATCCCAGCCAGAGCACAGTTGCATCTTGTTTGCGACCCTGACCTTATCTATCGCGGGTAGATATCCCATCCCGACGCTGCTCTTTCCCTTCGCTGTCGCTTCCCCGCGCCACCTGCCCGCTGCAACCGCTGCCTAGCCGCCGTAGACGCGCTGCCAGTTGCCTCATCTGGACCCAAGCCGACTTTTTTTTCCTGCACCACCCACAGACCTTGTCTTATCAACCAACGACCCGACACCGCGCACGGCGTGATACCGATAGATAGCAGACGCTGCCGCGCCGACGACGTCACGGTCGCTGCCGTTTTGTTTTCTTGAGACCCTGGGGCGATCTGCCGCACCGCGGCTGTCGTCTTCGAGGCCCCGCGCCGCGACCCAAAGGGATGGCAGACAGGATGTCCATCGACAACAAGCCGAACCCTCCCCGCCGGGACGATTCTGACGACTCGGTCGATTCCACCCCCGAGCGAGACCAGAATCCGCCCGCCTCGGCCAACAACAATGCCTCCCAGGACGCCCAACAGCCCAAGAGGAAGGGCGGACGCAAGCCCGTAAGTTCCGCCTGCCCCTCACCCGACTGTCGCCGTCGTCACCATTGCCTCGAAACCACATCCCACCCTCGCACGGCGTTTCTTTTTCGTACCACCTGCCGCCGTCGACCCCATTGGCCCCCGCCCGTCGATTCATTGTGCGACTGTCGCACAAGGCGAGACATGCGCTGACACGAAAACCTTAACCCTAGATCTACGCAACCTCGGAGGAGCGCAAGCAGCGTAACAGGCAGGCCCAGGCCGCCTTCCGGGAGCGCCGCACCGAGTACATCAAGCAGCTCGAGGAGACGATTCGTGTCCACGAGTCCAACCTGCACAATCTCCAGACTGCCCATCGGACTGCCGCCGAGGAGTGTTTGATGCTTCGCTACAAGAACTCGCTGCTGGAGCGCATCCTGCTTGAGAAGGGTCAGCCTATCCGTCCCATGCTCTATATACTCTTGCGCCTCAACACACAGCGCGGCTAACACTGGTGCAAACAGGCATCGATGTCCAGGCCGAACTTCACGCCAAGACGGGGAGCCCCGACCTGGGGCCGACCCATATGCCCCAGAACCTGGTGCAGCCTCCCACGATCCAGCGCGCCATCTTGAACCGACACCATCACTCGCGAAAGTCCAACTCTAGCATCGTTCCCAAGACCGAGCCCGGATCGACGCCGCTGTCCACCGGCCTGCCACCTCACAAGTCCGCCACGTCCCCCAAGAACCGACCAACGCCATCGTCGCACTCGAACTCGCCTACCAATGTCGCCTCGGCATTTTCCCCCGCTCCGTCTGACAGTATCTCCATGCGGGGGTCGGTGGCGGGGCTGCCTCGACAGCCGATGCCCCCGTCGAACGCAAACCCAGCCGCCAGGTCATCCATGATGCAAGCTGGCCGTGGCCCGTCTCTTGGCAACGGAGCTTCATTCTACCCAACGCCTGCTTTCCAAAACCATGCCGAACAGCTGGGTAAGCCAACGCATCCGGCCTCACCGAGCTCAACCATTGGACCTCCCCCAACTAACACAATGGCCACAGAGCACGAGTACGATGGTCAAAACGACATGATGGACGACTCGGAAATCGATACACCAAACGTGCCTGGGCCATACACCACCGGTTTCAACAGCGACAACCAGCAAACCATGCTTCTCTCGCCGACGTCTACCGCCCCGGGTCACCACGTCTCTCAGCCGCACGAGCCAAACCATCAGGCATCGGTGTCCAACCACCCATTCCCCTCGATGACACAGCTCTTGGACCAGAACATTGACTGGGACCCCTTCGGCCTGAGCGCCAGCATGGCCTTCCCGAACCACCAGCAGTTTCCGTTTGACCAGACCAACCTGCGATGACTAGGACGGGGAGCCGCAGCAGGGTGACGGGGCTATAGCAACGTTGACGTCACCACTAGTCTGCCTGGCGATTGCCTGGGCACTGGAAACCGATCCGACTTGAACAATAACGAGTTCGATCATACCTGCAGGGCCCGGTAGCCGGCACGATCCATCAGACGCAGGTCTATGCATCTGCAGACATGAGGAGCTCATGGATGAGATGAGATGCGGTAGAAGACTCGGGTGCAACAAGAACCCGTCATCTGCTATCTACCGCCTCCACGACTGCAGAAAGCGAAGCGTCGAGCTTCATGCTATGGCTACACTTCCGCACACCGTTTGCATCCACTCGGCTTCGGCTCCATATCTCGACACAAGGTCCTCGGGAGGGCTAGATTTCACGGCTCCGTATCGGCCTTGCCACATCGCAGGTCTTGCTTGAGGCGTCGTTCTACTATTAGATTTGGCTGAGCCATTTCTACTTTTTCTGAAAACTGTGTTCTTCCCACGCTGTTTATTATTGAATTTTGCAACGCTTCTTTCAACGCCAGCGCCTTCGTGGTGCCGCGCCTCTCGAAGCGAGACAGCGATGCGCCGAACAATACCCATTGGCTATGTGCCCTGCGAAGGCGGATATACAAAAAAAAAGTACCGGGAAAGGGGTAATAAAAGTTATTCTTTTCATCTTCTGCTTCTGGCGTTATGGCACGGAGGACTACTACTTAACAGGGACTATTAACAAAGGGGGCTTATGTCGGTGGCTCGGGGTCGTCGGCTCGCAGAGTAGCCCTATAGCGTGTTTTGTGAATGAGTATTCCTGTTTTTCGAGCACACTTGGGTTGGATGTGTGTTGAGATGCTCTTGTGTGGACTGTTTGGGCTTTGCTGTACAATACTGTTTAGGCTGAGGTTCTGTCATTTTGCCGGCGACGATTTACGAGACGAAACGACGGGAACATGGACATGGTTCACATGTGGTCCGATTCTTGACGGTGTGATGTGGATCAATGGCGTGTCTCAGACACGAGCAGGCTAGAGAAGTTTCTTGGGATCACGAGGGATGAACGGGATGGAGAACCTTGAGGGGCTTACGGAGTACATGGGGACGACATTGGATTACGGTGGCTAGGCTGGGGTAAGCGGGCCGTGCGCCATGTGCAGGGCGAGATCGTGAGATTTGCTGGCGGGGTATAGGGTAAACGGGCGGAGACGTACGAGTACGAGCAATTGACGGGCGACAAAATGGCCTTGACAACTGATATGGAGGGTGTGTTTGATGACGAGAATTGGGTGATGATGATGATGACGTTCCTATAGCCCAGCGGTTGACTTGTTGTGTTCCTTGATGTGATAACAGCCGCAGTAGGTAACGTCAATAAATCTCTATAAGATCATCTATGGCACGTCTATATAACCAACACCCATATACTCATCCCAACAACAGAAGCCCAGAGCCAGACCATCGGGCACCCAGCAGACACCCGACGAGCCGCACCCTCCCACAGCTCGGCTGCCGTGCCCGTCTCCGTCGTCTCGTCGATGCTGCAGACCACGCGGCAGTTCCTGTTGCCGTCCTTGCGGACCAACCTGGCCCGGGGACCCAGGAGGTCATCGTCAGCGCCACCGACACCCCTCCTCCGTGACAGCACGTTCTTGCCCGTCGTGTTGTACACCATCTCGATCCACTGGATCTGCAGCTTGGCCTCGCCGCCGACGCTCATGTTGCCGCTCCAGGCGCCGCCGTCGCTCCACGAGTTGATGTTGATGCCCGAGGCGTCCCGCGGCACCTGGAACTCGATGCTGGCGACCTCGTCGCCGTCGACGTACCACACGCTGCGCCTGGGCGTCCAGTCCATCCGATGGACCGCCCAGTCCGTCCACGCGAGGCCGCGGGGCATGGTGGCGTTGCGCGTCGCCCTGGGGTCGCCCTCATCGCCGCGCTCCGTGTACGACGGCTGGTTCGTGTACTGGACCCTGTCGCGCGGGCCCCGCGTCAGGATCTCGATGTCCGCCTCCTGGACGTCCGCGAGCCTCTCGGCGCCGCGGTACGTGAACACAGCGGACACGGCGCCGGCGTCGCCGACGGTGCGGGCCAGCATGCGCAGCGAGAGGAACTGGTAGTGTGAGTCCTGCGTCTGGAACTCCGCCGCGGTCTGGAAGGCCCGCAGGCGTTTCGTCCGCATCGTCATGAAGGTGTCCGAGGTAGCGCTGTCGTCCCCGCTCTTCTCGATGTAGACATTGTTGGCCGAGTTGACCATGAGGACCGTCGCGTCGCTGGACAGGCCCTGGCGACCACCGCCCTGGTCGTTCCTCCAGCTCTGCAGTTCCCAGACGTCGGTCCACTTCTTGCTGGAGAAGTAGGCGCTGCTGGGCTCGGCCACCGACGTCGGGCGCTCGTTGGTGATGATGTTAGGGACGCCGGCATACTGCGACAGGCTCCTGAAGTCGAAGAACATGTGCTTCGAGTAGTATGTCAGCTCGGTGCCGTTGGTGAGGAAGCAGTCACAGTTAGTGTCATTCGCGAGCCGGGTGTTGCTACTCGCACCGGAGACGATGCGAGCAACTCCCGCGGCGGCGAACAAGGAAGCCGAAGAGCGCATCGTGCTCGTGTGGCGCAAACCCGCCAGACAGCTCTTTCGACCTTATATACTCTTTGTATTCTGCAGTGGATGGGCTAACCTAGGGCAAGAAACCGACTTCGTGTCACCGAGGCCCCAGCCTTTGGGCTGTCGGCTGACATCCCACCTCCTGAGTCGCAGTAGCATCGAGGCAGTCTAGGAATGATAAGCTTGACAAATAATGCACCGGGTCGGCCGCTCTTTGAAAGAGGCTCGCGTCGAGAACACGCTTGATGTCGTCTCTTCATGGCGAAGGCGTGCAATGCAGTTGGCTCGTCTCACGTAACGCGGTTGCGCGGTCACGTGAAGCGGCAACGGCTGACGACTTTCAAGTACCAAGTATTCCCAGTACCCACCGACGACCTCCAAACTGCTTCTCAAACCAACCGCCTGTCGTCACGAGCTGAGCGTCGACAAAGAGGAGCTCGCGTGACGAAGCTTGCTTTCGCACGTCCAACGACCGCCGGCTGCCGGCTGCTACTTCTCCAGGTGCCTACATTAAGTATTAATTTACAACGCGCCATTTCAGGATGCTCACATTTCTTCAGTTGACAGGAAACACTTTTGCGACCCTTTTTGCGCTGCCCCGCCATGACTTCGCCGCGTTCGACCGTTGCTGCAGCCGCCGCCGCTGCGGCTCCCGCGCCTGGATCCAAGTCGCCCGAGCCCGTTGAGGCGGGGGCGCAGGTTACCAAGCCCGAGGTTGCGGCAGCGGCGGATGGCGCTTCACCGGATGTGAGCGAGGAAGCGAGCGCCGGACCCGACGACGCTGCCAAGGACTCCGAGGCCGACGACGCAACGCCGGCTGGAGACACCGAGACCAAGGCTGAAAAGCAGGATGGGGATCAGGGCGAGATCGAGGAAACCCCCCCTTTGCCTAGTGAAGCGCTCCCAGACGGACCTCCCCTCCCGGAGGAGCCGGCCCCGGAGCCCGAGGACGACGGCTGGGAGGCACAGCTGGAGCCGTACTCCGGGCGGTGGTACTTTGCCAATCGCTTCACTGGCGTCACTCAATGGGAAAACCCTCGCGTACCTGAGGCTGCCAATGTAGCCAGCGTTGCTGCAGAAGCCATTGCCACCGACGCGCCCCCGGCACCCGCGAACGAGACGCCGCCCGCGGGCGGCTACAACCCTGCAATCCACGGCGACTACGACCCCAACGCGTGGTACGCCCAAGCCTACAAGCAGGATCAGGAGGCGCGAGAGGCGGCCGCCACCGCCGCCCTGCACCCCCCGGCCGCCGCGTTCGGCGCAACGGTGGGTTTCAACCAGCACACGGGGCAGTTCCAGGGCCCCGGCGCGCCGGGCCCCAACCGCCACAGCGACGAGGCCAAGTCCCACCGACAGATGAACGCCTTCTTCGACGTCGACGCCGCCGCCAACGCCCACGACGGCCGCAGCCTCAAGGCCGAGCGCCAGAACCAGCGGCTCAGTAAGACAGAGCTCAAGGCGTACAAGGAGAAGCGTCGCGCCAAGAAGGAGGAGAAGCGTAGAGCGTGGCTCATGGATTGAATCATGCAGCCACTCCTTTGTTGTCTTTCCCCCCCGTCTCTTGACTGCTATTTCTTTTTGCGAATTTCCCGCCTGGTCGGGGTCTTACGCGGCAGCGGCGTTCATGGAAGGTAAAGGTGTCTTGGGAGCTTGGTTTTTTCATAGAAGGTCATGGGGATTTGGGCTATTTCCTCGGGAGGTTACAGGAGCACGTTCTTGATTTTGCCACAAGGTATACCCGGAGACAACGGCCTATATATAGCCAACCAATAATTCGGTTTTATATCCAGACCCAACGTGCTAGGTTCATTCGTCTTCCTCGTCCTCCTCGTCGTCATCGTCCAGCTCCATGTTGAGGTGCACGCTGCCGTCGCTGTCGTCATCCTCCTCTTCAGCGTCCAGGTTCGCTACTGACTGAGGGACGCGGGCTGCGTCCACGGCCGCTGCGGGCTTCTCGACCTCTTGCCGCTTCGGCGGCTTGGAGTCCGAGCCCTCGTGTTTGCGCTTGGGCGGCGAGTCCGCTCGAGGTGCGCCCGTGGCCCTCGTCTCGAACGGATTGGGCTGCACCGGCAAGTCGATCTCGAGCTGCGGCGCGGCGGGAAGTGTCCCGGATTTCCGCATGTCCTCGTCTGCCTCGGGCGCTGTCTCATCCGCGTCCCCTTCGCCGTCAGCCATTTCGGCATCGATGTCCTCCTCCTCCTCCTCCTGCAGCTCGTTGACCGACGCGAGCATCTCACTGCCTCCGGGAACGCTGCCCACGCGCAGGTTACTCCGCAGGACCTCCAGGCCCTGATCCTGCGGGTACTGCCTTGATAGATGGGGCAGGATGCTCGGGTACATGCGGCCGCGCTGGTCCTTGTAGGGGTTGAGCACGCTCGACAGCATGGCGTCGCGGCTGCGCGTCAGGATGGCCGTCTTGTCGAGGAGGCCGCGCAGGGTGGGCCGGAGGTGCTGCTGGGCCAGGCTGGCCAGCAGCCCTGGGAGGAGGCTGTCGGCCGCGGCCTTGTGGTTGGGGTCTAGGCTGAAGACTTCCTCTGCAGCGGACGCCTGGGGCTGGAGGAAGAGATCCGCGTTTGCGACACCGTTCTTCTTGGAGTCTTTGGACGATGGGGCTGGCTTGCTGGTCGGCTTGACGAAGCCGGCGTCTTGTTGCAGATCGCGGCAGCAGGCTGCGACCAGAGGCTCGAGCATGATCACCGTGGTCTTTGACATGGTTGGTCCAGCGAGGGATACGAGCCGGTTCAGAACGCGGTAGCCCGTCTCGCGAACGGCCGGGATGTTCATTCCGGACTTGAAGACGCGGACGAGGTGGTCCAGCACCTCGGGGACCAGTGGCAGCATGCCCTTGTCGAGCCTCCGAAGCATCATGAGAGCCAGCTGCATCGCCGCGACGTGGATGTCGGGCATAGCGCTCCAGAGCTCCTGCTTTTCTTCCCTGCCGACGGCGGGATTTGTGTCCAGAGCTTGATCCCATGTCTGAGACCTCGGCGACAGCCTTGCTATTAAGCAGACCCTGGAGATGGCGTCCAAGAGGTTGCTGACGGGGATGGTGACGGCCCCCTTGGTCGGGCAGCGCAGGCAATCCGATAGATGGCGGAACAATCCGACGAGGCGTTCGGCGCCGGCGCTCAGTCCTGTCCACGGGGGAAACTGATCTGCCGAAGCACCTCCGCCGCTCGGTTCCCCACCGAGATCGACTTTCGTCTGGCCGTAACCACCGGTCGCCTCCCAGGACTCATCCACGGCTCGCAAGACTTGGTCCGACGTGGCATGGAGTTCGCGCAGGACCCCGTCCACCATCTTGGCCCATTCGTCGCTGCCACCTGACTTTGCGGCAACATGATGAAGAGACGCGACTAGCTGCCCAGAGGCTCGCTGCAGGGACCGAGGGATGAAGACGCCATCTGAGCTGGTGGGCGCCAGGTAGCCTCGTACGGCGGACCGGATATGTGAGCTAAACGGACGAAAGGTGGTGGCATAGAGGGGGATGAGCGCCGAAAAGGCACCGCAGATGGTCTCGACAACGCTCAAGGGGGCCGTAGAAGCCAGGCCGGAAGCAGGCGGCTTGATGATCTGGAGACAGGCCGTGACGAAGGTTGGGATGGTGGGCGTTGCAATCTCTCTCACGAGGGTCTGGTAGGGGTGCACCAGCACGTATATTCGCGCAAGAGTCACGACCGCGAGCTCCTTGGCCGCGAAGGAATCGCCCTTCTAGGGGTGTGTCAGCACGAAGTCCGCGTCGAGGGCGTGGTGGTGAGGGCACACCTGAACGATGGACAGCAGCCCAGACACCCAGGGCTCGGAGCCTCGGACCATCTCCCAGCCGCCGACGTCCACCAGGGCTTTGACCAAGCCGATGGCCGCAAACCTAGCCTCGCGGCTCCGCCCCCTGAGCAGGGTGGTGACGTTCGTCTTGAGCTTGTGGACGAGCAGCGAGCCCTGCGAGGCGTCGTCCCTGGGCTTCTGTTCCTGCGGCACGGACAGCGCATCCTTGCAGCGGACGATGTGTCGCGTGAGGGCCGGCAGCGCATGCGGGAGCTGGGCCGGCGGGATGGACGTGAGTTTCCTGCAGAGGACCCGCAGGTCGGGAGGGAGCGAGGAGGCCATGAGCGCGACTGCGGTTCGGCCACTGCTGATGCTTGGCGAGTCTGTGGCTCGAGTATGTGTCGTGGACGGGAGAGGTTTGAGGGTGAAGCCGTAGGCTGAGGGCCGCTGCCGCAAGCTCTCACGATAAGGGGAATGAGGAGCTGGAAGTCACAAATCGATAGGGGCTCGCACCAGCAGTCTTTGAGCCGGGCAAACGCTGAGCAAAAGACGAACTGCGATGCGTCAATGGCTCGTCACAGTTGCGCGACAGCGGTTCTCAATTGCGCTGTTGACCGTTTGGTGATGGACTTTTTTCTGCGCTTCGCAAAACCCCACCACAGAAGTGCAGTAGCAGCTTCCGGAAGACCCCTGTCGTGGGGTTCCACACGGGGCGCCGATTGGCTGGCACAAACGTCCATGCGCTGGAGCTTCACGCCGCCGAGGCAAGATCAGATGTTGGCCGTTTTGCTTCTGCACGCACCGCTCGCCATCGCCAGCACCAGCATCGCCCTGCCACGGCGCTTCTGACGCGCCTCAGCTGCAGCACCGTCCAACTCCCGCTCCCGAAGCGACTCCAGCGCGCCGCCGCTCCCCGAGGAACCGTCAATGCGCGCTGCCCCCGCGATGCCGCTGCTGCTCCTTTGCTAAGTCGACGACACGCCCCTGACCAGGACGCAGGATGACTGTATGTATCCGGTGCCACGACGAATCACCGAGCTTGAATGCTGATGTGGCCTCTTCGTGGGCATTCCAGGCCAAGGCCAACAACTACCTCGAGCAGCTGGAGGCGGCCCGCTGCGAGGGCAACTGGGACGCTGTGCCCGAGCTGGTCCGCAAGGTGCGGAAGCACGCTCCAGACCGATCATGTACGTCGCAGCAGAAGCCGCAGAGGTGCAGCCCGTTTCGGAGACTGACGCAGCCTCTGCCCAGGCCTCGCCCTCGCCGCCGAGACCGAGTGCGCCATCTCCAAGGCCACGACGGCCGCCGCTCGCCCCTCCGCCGCCGCAACCGCGCGCGACCTCGACGTCTCGAACAGCTTCCCGAGGCTTTTGGCGGCAATCGAGGCGGAGAAGCGCAACCCCGAGGACAGGTTCCAGGCCAAAGTCTGCATGGGATGGCTGCATTGGGTGGTCGGAGAGTACAGCCTCGCCGTCGTGCGCCTGCCGAAGCGCCTCCAGGACGAGGGTACAGACCTCGACCCGGCCGACCTGGCGTTCGAATGGACCCATGTCTGTGCCCTCAAGTCTGCCTACCTGCGGGCGAATTGCCTGATGCGCGAGGGGCAGAGGACAGAAGCCCTCGCTGCGCTCAAGTCTGCGACCCCGGCGCTGACCCGCGTGTGGTCGGGCAACGGCATCCGAAAGCAGCTGCGCTACTGGTCCGAGCTGTTCCTGACCGAGTACTGCATGCTGTCGAGTGAGGCCATCGATAAAGACGAGGCCCCCTTGGAGGACCCCTGCACGCTTGCGCCATTCCGCTCGTGGGCAAAGTATTGGGACGTCATGCAGGCGCCGGCCACGGGAGGATATGGGTTCAAGGGCTCAGTGCCACGAAGGCACGTGTGGAGCGAGTACTATGTGGCCCTGTCACGCATCCTGGAAAACGACCTGCCTTACGAGTCCGGCCTCGTCGAGGGGACCCCGATCCCCAGCGGTTTGCCACCACGGAGCCAGCTTCGCACTGAGCTCAAGTATGCGGAGGCCACATACCGATCACTCCTCCTCTCCGAGACGTCCTTCCCGCGGGCCGACGAGGAGAGAGCAGAGGTTGAGGCATTCGTCAAGCAGGTCATGAAGAACTGGTCCGTCTTGTGCGGCCGAGGGTGGCACGACGAGGACCTGGGCCGGGGGGGACGCGGCGCCATCAGCCGCGGCGTCCTCGAAACCCTTTACAGCGCGGCGACCAGAACGTACCACTCGACTGCGATTCTCAGGTCGCTCTTTCGTGTCCATCTGTCCCTGGCCGACTTCGATCTCGCCTTCAGAGCCTTCGATTCCTACATGGAGATAGTCAAAAAGGGCAAGGCGAGGATCGCCAAGACTGGCGAAGACGAACCCAGCTTGGACGATGACGGCACCGTTTTGGAGACGATGGCGCAAGGCGTCATGGCTCTGTGCCGCTACGGACATCGGCAGGCCGGCGAGAAGGCACGGCAACTGGGAGCGGAGCTGGAGGACTGGCTCTCGAAGTTGCCACAAACGAATGCTCTCGAGAACGGCACTCCCTCGATAGCGGAGGATGGGGTCAAGAACGAGCCGCGCCCACAAGTCGCCCCGCACGTTGTGGCATTGGCCTGGCAGGCTATTGGCCTCTCCCACGCGCATTGGTCGAGGCTGACGCACGAAGCCGGATCAAGAACGGAGATACAGTCCAAGGCGATCCGATGTCTTCGAAAGTCCCTGGCGGCAGAGTTTGGCCGCTCCAAGGACATCGGGAGCTTCTTCAGCCTGGCCCTTCTCCTGGCTGAGCGGAGAGAACTGACAGCTGCGATTGAGCTTGCGAGATCTGCTTTAATGTCCAACAAGGGCAAAGAGGAGGCATGCAACCTGTTCTATGGTCCATACTGGCAGGAGAGGACTCTTATCCCACTGTGGCACCTCTTGGCCCTCCTGCTGAGTGCCAGGCAAGACTACGCCATGGCTTCGCGGGCTTGTGAAGGCGCACTGGAGCAGTTCAAGGACTCGACAATTCTGTTTGGCAGAGCTGGTCCCAGCTTCCGGAGCGAACACCTCAATGATGCCGACGCTGATGGCGTGGTGGCCGAGTCTCGACGGGGCTTGGTTGACGAGATGGACGACTCGGAAAAGGAGGGCATCCTGGAAATCAAGATGACACAGCTGGCCCTGCTTGAACTCACTGAAGGCCCAGAAGTTGCTGTGAATGCCAGCTATGAGCTGCTGACCCTGTTCTCGCGACTCTTTGGCAACATCATGGCGCAACCGGTGGGAATGACACCCACACAACCGCCCAAGACGTCGGGGACCTTCCGCAGCATCAGAGGGAGCATATTTGGAAGCAAGACGGAACGGTCAAGCCCGCCGACGAGGCGGCCGAGCGTGTCGAACATTAGCGAGAAGTCGGGCGTAGTTGTGTCTAGACCTACAACTTCGCACAGCACGGCCACTGCTAAGCCAGCCATCCACGTCACCGAGGAGAATGGGAACCACGCCGGCCCTCCCAGGTCACGGCGTGCCAGCTCCAGCCGAAGGCAAAGGAGCGAGTCGAGGCGACGAAGCAGCCTCAAGGCGAGAGAAAGGAGCCGTAGCCGTCAGAGACAGGAGGCTGCTGCTGGGCTCTCGCAGCAAGCCACCATCGTGGACGGGGACTCGTTCTTCACGCCAGCGGTGGAGCCCGAGCAGGCCGATGCCTTTTCCTTCTCCAGCAAGCCATCCCAGACGCGCGTGCCGTCGCTCTCGAAGGGCAAGGCGGCCCCCTCGATGAACTCCTACCTCTCTGCGAATTCCAGGTCTACCGACTACGCGGAGCTCGCGGCGGACATCACGCACGCATCACCACACCTGCTCCCATTGATACAGTTTTCCAAAGAGAAGCAGAAGGCGCAGCGAATCAAGATTCTCGTCCAAATCTGGCTGACCATTGCCGGATTCTTCCGCCGGGCGGACATGCTAGAAGACAGCAAGGGAGCCATAGCAGAGGCACAACAGCTGGTACAGGCCCTGGAGACGGAGGCAGCGAGAGACCAGTCGGCGGCATGTGGATCCAAGCCCGCAGACTGGGCTGAGAAGAAGAGCGTCGACGACTTGTGGGGTGATGTCTGGTCCGAGGTGAGTCTTGAACCGGTGCCCATGCGCAGTGGCGATGGCTAACACGACACAGCTCGGGCTTTTGTCTCTAGCTCAAGAGGAAGCGTACACTGCCCGGTCGGATTTTGAGGTTGCCCTGACGCATTGCCCGGACCATCCGGCCGCGACCGTCGGCCTGTGCAACATTTTGCTGGACATTTACAGCGAAAAGCTCCTCCCGACTCCCGCCGTCCCCCCACTGGAGAGCGCCGAGTCTTCGGCGCCAGACGTGCCCAGCCAGGCTCCGTTCAAGAGCGTCACTTACGAGGCGCCCAAGACCCTGCCGTATTCTCCTCTGGGCCTGGGCGGGTCAGCCAGCCAGGCTGCCTCCGACGTGGACAGCGCAATCCAGTCCCGCGTCGGCGACGACCATCTCCCTGCCCCGTACAAGGCCACGCACTTGCCCCTCGTCGACCGCCTCGCCGCCCGCGACCGCGCCTTCACCCTCCTCTCCGGCCTCACGCGCCTCGGTAGCGGATGGAACTACTCGGACGCCTGGTTTTCGCTGGCTCGCGCCCATGAGGAGAGCGGACAGCCGGACAAGGCCAAGGAGGTGCTGTGGTGGTGCGTCGAGCTGGAGGAGGCCATGGGCGTGCGCGACTGGCGTTGCATTGGTGGCGGAGGCTACATCGTTTAGGTGTCTGGCAGATGCAGTGTTTGAAGGGAAGGGGGCGAGGCAGCGTGCATGATATATATATGGCATCCGATTCGTTTCACCCACGTTGCGCGAATAGAAATCACTGTAATACCACATGGGGTTACCAAGTTGCATTGTCCAACCTGTTGCGGTGTTCTACCAGACCACCATAAAACGACACAAACCAAGCAAACGAAACAAATACTCCAAATAGCAATATGGGTATCTCAAAAAACAAACCTCCAGACCGGGTATATCCAAACCAGCAAAACAAAATCGAACCGAACAAGTACAATGAGAAAGAAAACAAAACTAAACCAAAAAAAAACCCCTCCGCACTCCTCCCTCCCAACCATCCCGTCACCAGCCACCAGCCCGCTCAAGACGCCGAGCTGAGGAGTTCCATCGCCGTGCCGTCGTCGAGAGATAGCAGGGCAGTGTCGTCCAGCCCGACCTCACTCGGCTTCTGGCGTGGGCGCCGCGAGGTATTCCTCCATCATGGCGAGGATCGCGTCCCCGTCATCCTCGGCGAAGACCGGCTCCTCGAGGCCCATCGAGGGGTCGGCGCCGTTTGCCTGGGCCAAGAAGCCCATGTCGAGCTGGGGCTCCCAATTGATGCCCAGGTCGTCGATGACCATGGGGCCATCGGCAACCCAGGGCTCGTCGGCGAAGACGGGGCCGAGGGGGGTGGCGGGGACAGAGCCGAGGGGGTTCGCGGGGACAGGGCCGGACGCGGGGGCGGGGCCCGGAGCGCCGGCCGGGACATAAATCGGGCCCAGAACCGGGCCCGGGACAAAGGCTGCAGCCGCGTCCGGAGCAAGCATCGCAGGAGGGCCCCCGAACAAGGGACCCAGCAGCTCCTCGCCCATCTGATGCTGCTGCTCCTGGTGCGGATGCTGCTGAGGCAGCGGCAGCGGCTGCAGCCTCTCCAGCCAGAGGCGATGGCCGGGGTCGGCGAGTGTCCTGGCCGACGCCCACCGGAGGGTCTGCATTTCCCCCGGGCGGCCATCGACGATCCTGCCCAGGGCCTCGCAGAGCCGCTCGACGCGGCGGTCCTCGTCAGCGCGAGCCGGCTGCATGCCGGGCTCGATCTCGCCCCCGTCGCTGCACGCCGACAGCAGGAACAGGACCTCAACGGGGGGCAGCTGGCCCGCCTCGGCCCCCAACACGGCCAGGTTCATGAGCCGGCTCTCAAATGGCCAGGCGCTCTCGACCTGGTGTTCGGGGAGGCGTCCCGAGCGCGCCATCCGCAGGCCCTCGCAGCTGGCCCTGGTCCACCGCGCGAGGTTCGCGAGCTTGGCCTGCTCGGCGGCCTGGCTGGCGACAGCATTGGAAGCCATTGCTTCGGTGGAGGCGGGGCTGATGGACATGTGTGTCAGTCGAGGACTGGATGGGGACAGGCCTGGGAAGGGTGCTTACCAGACAACGACGTAGAACAAGACTCGGGTCAAGTAAACCCGGCGTATAGATACCAAGAGCAGCGGTAGATGCTGCTCAGGTGGAGGAGAGGGTCTTGTGGAAGAGGACATGTTAGTGTCGTGGAGTGTGTAGGGGTCGGCGTGCGAGGACGCTGATATGCGAAGTGCTGTTGGACGTGCTGGGTGATGTAGAAGTATGGAGGGGACATGGGATGTGCAACGTGCAATGCGGCGGGCAAGGCAAGCGACAAGTATAGAGCAATGGGTACGTGAAGTGTAGGTGGCATTGTTGAGTGTTGAAGATGGTGTTGATGTTATTGGTGATAAAGGGGATGGCAGATGGGACAGCCAAAGGTAGTGATGGGAGGAGAGTGTGGGGCAGATATATGAGGAAAGAAATCGCACTTACCAACAACAGGTGTGAGGACCGTGTAGGGAGCCGAAGTGGTGAGACTGTCGACGAGAGTCTGCCTCGCGTCAGTAAACAGTACCGCTGCCCACCGTGCAAGCACCCAGAAGGAGAAGTAGACTTACAAGGAACAAGTCTGCAACCACACTTCAGGGGAAGGTCGGATGTTCAGAGGCAAGCTTGGGTGAGAGAAAATGTGAAGCTTGCGAGTCTGAAGAGGATGCAGAAGAGAAGAAAGCAAATCGGCAGAGAACAGGACTCAGGAGGGATTATATACCAAGGAGGAGGAAGCGAACCACGCCAGATCAGTCAGCGGACGGGCGAGAAAGAACCTTCTTGCAGTCCAGAGGGCAGGCGGGCCGCAGACTTTGACGCTTGATCTTGCATCGCGAAACCAAAGGGGCAGAGCGCGCGGTGCGGCCACGCCTCGAAAAAGTTAGACGTCGGTCCCGGACCACAGCCCAGGCAGCGGCGCCCGCGTGCCTCGACGGGGAGGCGAGCAGCTCAGAGCCCGACAAAAGGACCATCGCCAACTCGTCGACGTACCCACAGCACGAAGACGCCTTCCCCGGAGACTGACAAACTGTATCTGCGTGTCTTGGCTCCCGACGGGCCGTGCCGCAGCTGCCTGGGACGAGCCCACGCCTTCCTCCTCGACGCGACTAGCTCCCAGCCCGCATCGCAGCCACCCCTGTGCGATTTAAGCCCGCAGACGTGACAGGCAAGCACCGTCCCGGGCGTCGAATGGAGACGGAGGGGTGTCTTGATGGGGAGTTCCGCCGCCGGCACGCCTGCAGTTCCTGCCAGGCGCCGGACTGGGTGTCTCGTGGGAAGCAGGGGCGCGGGCTGGTTGCATGCGAGAGGCGAGCTGCGATGGCGCGTTGCGGACGAGCTCACGCAGCGTCGAGCGTGGTGCTCCTGCGATGACGCCGTGGGAGCTCAGGGGGTTGAGACGGAACTCCCCGATGGTCCCGTCACCCCCGATCCCGGAGGGCCCTGCATCTACGTACGGCGGCATCCGGAGACCCAGAGGGCGATGCCATCGAAAAGACGCAGCAAGATTATCTTCATCAGTCCTCACCCCCCCCCCCCTTCCCCGTCCCCTCTGACTGCTCTATGTCAGCCCGGCCTCCCCAAACCAGGCGCCACCGCGGAGTCCCCGAGAG
>JALHCA010000727.1:0-11826 GCA_024340505.1 Tolypocladium nubicola | reverse complement strand
CCCCCCCCCCCCCGAGGCGATGGGCTTCCTGACATCATGCGATGCTCGAGACTCAAGACTTGTCCAATCGGGCATGAAAGGGCAGCGATATGCCTAGATGAGGGATACGCACGCCATCAACGAGCGATTGGATGAAAGAAACTGAAACAGTTAGACATGAGCTGACGCAGTGGTCGTGGAGCAAGAGATTAGAGATGCGCGCACTGAGGTTGCTGGCAGCTCTGAGCTGTTTCACAACTTCGTACACACGATAATTTTCTAACAAGGAGGTGCCACGACATCGAGGAGCAAAGATGTGAACATCTACCGCCGCGATACGAGCAACCGCGGGCACGCAGCGAACGCCACAACCTTGGATTACTTCTACTTTTACCTTTTTCGTTTTCCTTTTACCCCGTTCATGCCGCTGCCAAGAACACGCTCGCTTGGTGCCTGCTCAAGCCAGACTTGAGATGACACCCAAGCAGCTGGTCTCGTTTTGGCTTTCCAAAGCTAGATCGCGTTGTATGTCGTCTTTGGTGGTTTTCACAATGCCACAACCACTAGGGTTGAGTTGACTACTAATCGACGTGCTTCCCAGCCTGGATCAAAACAGCCCGTGATGCTAGCCTTGAGTGATTGGCGGCTTCCCGCCGTCCGGTCGTGTCATGAAGGGTCCGGCCTGGTTGATCACCGCGGACTCGTAAAGGTCGAATAGCATCTCGGTATCGTGAACTGTCATCATCAAAGAGAGCGCTCGCTCTGGTGCTGTGGAGGAGGGCTCTCATGTCTCGAGGCCGCCCTTCAACTAGTGTAGGGGGCTTGATGATACCAACCCTCATCGAGGCTCTATTCGTACACTGATCGCTCCTTGAAGCCGTTTTTGCTAGTTATGAATATCTTATTCCATGTTCTTGGCTTTGCAGTTCTTGCAAGTGCCACTCAATGCCGCTGTCGCCGGGACGGACAAACACAGGGACATGGTCCCGTTCGGATCTAAATCGACCTATAGCAACGTCGCCAGGCCAAATGAGGTTGTGGATTCGAACAACAAGTTCACCGGCGGATGGATGGTGTCACCAGCCTATTCAGCTACGGCATTAACTCGTACGATAATGTCATCTGCTACTACATCACGCTCGATGGTCTCCATGGGGAGTACCAGTCTCCGGCCAAGACAGCCACTCACATCCACGAGGGCGCAGTCGACAAAGCGGACCACAGCCAGTTGATTCCAAAATACGCCTGCATGTGCATCAGCGAAGGGGTTGCTCATATCTGCTCTGACTGGACATAATATGCTTCCGAATCCGGAGGGCGCGGAGGGAACGCAGGCACTGTGTTGGCTGTGTCAGAGCAACCTTCTCTCACCGGCGCTGTCGCGAACAGAACAGGACACCGGCGATGGCTTCCCTTGTGAAGCAGATTGAACAAAACCCCTTCTCGTGCTTCACGGATGTGCACTCGAGCCTGGCGGTTCCCGGTGCTGTCGGGGGCAGTGATAGTGGCTCACGCCCCACGTCGCCTCGTGTGGTAGATAAACGGACACCGAGTACAGGTGATCTTCAGGCCGTCATATTGCAGTTGGTAGCTAGTATGTAATCTTCATCTTGCATTGCACCATACTCATCAGAAGCCTCTATCCAAGGCAACGACGCCATGCATAATAGCAGAACTTTACTCCCGAAGTAGAGAGAGCTGTTCCAAGCGAGTCTTAGCCGCGCCCGGAGAAGTCGGGCCAAACTCATCTCTTCCAAGGGCCTGGACCTCAGGAGAAGTTGTCGCTGAGATGATTTCGAAGCCTGGCGTCACCAAAGTCAACCCCGCCAACTCAAGACCAGTCATCCCCCCCACCACAGATAGACAAGACAGATGGGTCGATTTCATCCAGTCGTTTCACGAGGCAGCCTTCTTCTTCTTGGCCTTGGCCTTCTTCTTGCTCCTATCCCTCGGCTTGAGCGCCGTCATGCCTGCTTTGCAGACGTCGGCGTAGCGGGTATAGAAATCCTCTAGGTCATGAGGCTGCACGATGGTGGACAGCTTGACCTTTTCAGCCCTCTCCCTCTTGGACTTGCCATTGGACGCGCGTACGATGACGGGCATGGGCTTGCCTGGGCTGAGATCAGGAAAAGGGTTGTCTGCCGTGGGAGGCGGGCAGTCCGGGGCATAGGTAACTGCAGGGTCGGGAAGTCAGCGCAATGTCCACGATACACTCTCGCGGATGCAGGTGGACTGGGTATTGGAGGTGGAGGCGATGAACTAGAAAGGGAAAAGAGGCGATGGCAGCCCAGATTCCACAAGATGTAACGTACGGCGCTTCTGGGTCAAGTAGATGGCTCCGTGATCGCTGCCTTTGCGGCGGTTGAAGAGCTCACCGAGCCTGTCGAAGAACTGGGGTGCGCAGGATAGTGAGCGACAGAGCAACATCACGACGCGGATGGCTCGAGGCTAACCTCATCTCGGCTGAGGTGTTGCGAGTCCATCGCGGGCTCGACCGCTGGGTGGGCGAGAAGGGTTGTTGGGACTGCACGTTACGATTAGGTTGAGGCGACCAGCAGGGACGTGACGGGTGTTGAGGTGGCGACCATGAGGTGAGGTTCAGTGGTGCCCCGCTGGAGTCGCTGCTGAAAACCCAGGTTGTGGTACGAAGTATGTGGCAGCGTGCAGTGCCAAGTGCAAGCCCGCCCGCCCCACATTGCACTAGTGCCTGAGTTGCGAAGTAGTACGGAGGAGTACGTACTACGGAGGACGAAGTACCTAATAAGGCTGCGTTGAAGAGACGATAAATTCAAGATGGTGGCATTCACTGGAAGGGACCAATTCTTTCCTCCTCGCCGTCCTGTCGACGGCTTCGTTCAATCTTCTACATGCTCTGCGCCCAACCTGTACCGCACCCTCGCGAGTGTCCAGACAAATACTCTGCCCGCCTATGGTAGAAAATCTTCTTGCCAGAGCTCACCGTAAAGTAAAGATTTTCAACAGAGCCCTCGTGGCCCGTCAACGCCAAAGCCAATACTCACCACCATGCCGCCCACATCTGTTCCAGAGCTTCAGCAAAAGCTCTTCAAGCGCATGGGCATTGATGCTCCCGATCTGAGCCAAGGACGCAAAGCTCGCAATGGAAGGGCAGCCTCGCTCCCGCTTTCGCGCAAGGATGGCCGGAAAGCTCAGAGGGCGCAACGCAAGGCTCACAGATATTCGAGACCGCCGCCGCCTATCCAGGCCGGTCCACCCCAGGGCCATCGCAGCACAGCCAAACATCAGACGACGCAGCCTCAAGCACCAACGAGACGGCCTATTCCGGCAGCCAGTCACCATGATGATGATGAGGATGACGAGTCCTTGTCGGAGGAGGATGACGAAGAGAATCTTCATGAGCACGAAAGCGATCAAGAGGAGTTGCTGCTGCCTTCAAGCAAGGCAGAGCCAGGCGTTGGTGTATCGAGGGTAGCCCGGGAGAAGCTGGCCCAGGACGACGCCGAGATCGAAGAGCTTGAGAGGAAGCTTGGCATCAAGAAAGGGCGAAAGTCCCTGCCAAAGGCCTTCAAGGACGATGGGCTGGGTGACTTACTCGATGACCTAGGCGGAGACGTTTCAGACAGCGACGACGACACCAAGAAGCGAAAGCGCGACTACGACGATTGGTTGTCTTCGAAGAGGAGGAAGATGGCGCCAAGATCCCGCGGTGACGTGGTTGACCATGACGAAGACGACGAGAGCGATGCCGACGGTGATGACTTGGCCGAAGATTTGGAGGGGAACGATGAGAGCGACGCTGATAATGACGCCACGGACATGGGGAGCGACGAAAGCTCCGAAGGAGGCCAAGGGGACACCGACGACGAGTCCTTCGGGGGTTTCGACTCTCCTGTTGAGGATGCGGCTCCTGCTCGGCCGCGGCAACGGGAGAACCCTTACGTTGCTCCCTCAACAGGTACGGCGGTCGCCAAATACATCCCTCCATCTCTCAGGAAGGCTTCGGGTTCGGAAAACGAAACCAAAAGTCGCCTACGGAAGCAACTACAGGGTCAAATTAATCGTCTCACCGACACCAACATTCTGTCTATTGTGCAATCAATCGACGACATCTACCAGACGAATGCACGTGGCGATGTCACCGAAATCTTGACTGATGCAATCATGGCGCAAATATGCAAGCCGGAGAGCCTCCCGGACCAGTTCTTCGTCCTCACCGGCGGCTTTGCCGCTGCCATCTACAAGACAACCGGCTCAAGCTTCGGGTCCCATCTTGTCCGCCGGGTAGTCAAGGACTTTGGCCAGGAGTATGAGAAGGCGGGCAAAGAGATGAGCAAGCAGTCGGCCATACGCAAAGAAGCCTCCAACATCATCACTTTCCTCACCCAGCTGTACGTATTCGAAGTCGTGAGCTGCAAGATCATCTTCGACTACATGGAGAGGCTTCTTGAAGAACTTTCGGAGCTCAACGTCGAGCTGCTGCTGCGGGTATGTCGTATGGCTGGCAGACTGCTCCGGAGGGACGATTCGCAGGCGCTGAAGCATGTTTCCGGAATATTAAGCGATGCGGTATCTAAAGTTGGGTATGCCAATGTATCGGCTCGAACAAAGTTCATAATCGAGACGATCAACGACCTGAAGAACAGCAAGCCAAAGGCCAAAGGATTGGACTCGGTCATTGTTTCAGAGCACGTCCTCCGCATGAAGAAGCGGCTCGGTGAGCTGAAGTCGCAGTCGCGCCGGCTCGACGGGCTCGCGCCCATGGGCATGGGTCTGGACGATGTTGAAGGCGCCGAGACTCATGGGAAGTGGTGGCTTGTGGGAGCGAGCGTGCCTGTCTATCGCGAAGCGGCAGAGAGAGCCAAGGACCTGGCCAGGAGAAGGGATGGCGGCCAGGAAGACGCGACCGACGACGAGGACATGGACTTTGTCCTGCCAGACTACCCCAAGAAGGCTCGGGCGCAAGGTTTCAACACGACAGCACAGGTAGCCATCTTCACGGCGCTCATGTCAGCCAACGACTATGAGCACGGGTACCGGCAATACGTGAACCTCAAGCTGAAGAAGGACGAGCAGCTCGAGATTGCGCGTGTGCTTGTGCAGTGCGTGGGAAGCGAGGCGCAGTACAACGAGTATTATGCCTTGGTGGGGAGGCAAGCGTGCGTGAACAGCAGAGTGAGGTTTGCTTTCCAGGACCGCCTCTGGAAGATGTTCCGCGGGCTTGGGGAGTCGCTCTTTGGCGAGGAAGCAGAGGACGAGGAGACAGCGGACAGCGAGAGGATGAAAGACGAGCGGCGAGCAAGCAACGTTGCGCGCTTCTACGCGTCCTTGGTGGCTGACGGGGCGCTGAGCATCAACATCCTCAAGCCTCTGGAGCTGCCCGAGTTGAACAGTTGGACGTCGTTGTTTGTGGAAGGGTTCATGGTCAGTCTGCTACAGACATGCAGGGGCAAGGGATCAGAGGAGGACGCCAATATCGAAAGGGTGTTCGGCCCTGCGAGAGAGCTGCCGTCCCTCGCGGCCGGCACGCACTGGTTCCTCAGAAAGAAGCTCCGCAAGCCCAAGCTGGTCGGCGCCAAGGAGGCCAAGAGACTGGATCGGGTGAGGGGGAAGGCCCAGGCTGCAGTCCAGGCTGTGGCAATGGATGGTTAAAGTGGTGGCCACGGCAGGGCGCTCGGCGTTTGGGCAAGAGGACGGGAAGTACCTACGAGTAGGTAGACATGCACGAAACGGGTCACTTTTCGATGTCGCTGCCACAGAGAACACGATGGCGCTGTTGGATACGGAAATCCGAGAGTGTAGATTATTAAGGCAGGGAGGGTCCTGGCTATCCGAGGCATCAACCCATCCTCGACCGGGACACGCGGATGGCTGAGACTTGCTGGCATCGCAGTTGTGCTGTTCACCTGGGTCCGGGTCATTGGCGTTGAGTTGGGGCTGTCCAATCCCAGCATCGTGAGTGGGCGGCTACGGTCGCCTCAAGGCGGAATCCTACGGGCGAGCCTTGGGGTCCTGAGGCATTAAACCGCGCTGGAGCCGAAGCGCCGCCGTGGTCCTGTGCAGCAGACCCGATGCTGGTGGGTACGTACCTTAAAAAAATGGGAGCGCGTTCCGGAGGCTCCCTGCCCTGCTAACTGGAGCTCTCCGAAGACGCATCTCCGCCTCAACCACCTCAACATCTTCCTTTCCTCCCCCAGTGCCCGCCACACAACCCCGTCTGGCACCCATTGGCTACTCGAAACCCCGTCTCAAGGCGCTTCATGATGCTCGCCAGCCGTTTAATACCCCGGGGCGTCGCTCGACCGACCGCCTGGAAACAGTCATCGTGAGTCTGCCGCCACAGGAGCCAGCGCCGGCTCTTCGCGACAACGCGGGAGGCAAATAGCTCGCGTCCGCTAACCCGCCTCCCTTGCACAGCCTGCCTACAGTCGTCGCCTCGTCAGCCTTGTCACGATGGAGTCGAGGCTTCGCTTCCGCCTCTGGTTCGTCCATCCCGGTCTGCTGGCGCCGATGCCGACCTCTACGTACTGACACAGCTGCAGAGGAGAAGGACCTTGTCATCATCGGAGGTGGTGTTGCCGGCTACGTTGCCGCCATCAAGGCCGGCCAGGAGGGCTTGAAGGTGGGTTGGCTACATCCAAAAGGCCCCGTCTTGGGGCAGACGAATAGCTAACCTCTGCTTCCCGCGCAGGTTACCTGCATCGAGAAGCGCGGCACCCTCGGCGGTACCTGCCTCAATGTCGGCTGCATTCCCTCCAAATCGCTCCTCAACAACTCCCACCTGTACCACCAGATCCTCCATGACACCAAGAACCGCGGCATTGAGGTCAGCGATGTCAAGCTCAACCTTGCCAACTTTATGAAAGCCAAGGACACGGCCGTCAACGGCCTGACCAAGGGCGTCGAGTTCCTCCTGAAGAAGAACGGCGTCGAGTACCTCAAGGGCGAGGGTTCCTTCGCCAGCGAGAACGATATCAAGGTTGCCCTCAACGATGGCGGCGAGACCACGGTCCGTGGCAAGAACATCCTCATTGCCACCGGCTCCGAGGCTACCCCCTTCCCTGGCCTCGAGGTCGACGAGAAGCGCGTCATCACCAGCACCGGCGCCATTGCGCTCGACAAGATCCCCGAGACCATGATCGTCATCGGCGGCGGCATCATCGGTCTCGAGATGGCCTCGGTGTGGTCACGACTGGGAACAAAGGTCACCGTCGTCGAGTTCCTCGGCCAGATTGGCGGCCCCGGAATGGACACCGAGGTTGCCAAGGCCACCCAGAAGCTGTTGAAGAAGCAGGGCATGGAGTTCAAGCTGAACACCAAAGTCGTCAGCGGCGACAAGACCGGCGACAAAGTCAAGTTGGACGTGGACGCTGCCAAGGGTGGCAAGCCCGAGACTGTAAGTAGTGACACCCGGCCCGCCCCCGCCTTCCCCCGCGGCTTTGGAGCTGTCACTGACTCAAGAGGGACATGTAGCTCGATGCTGAGGTCGTCCTCGTTGCCATCGGCCGGCGACCATACACCCAGGGCCTCGGCCTCGAGAACATCGGCATGGAGCTAGACGAGCGCGGGCGCGTCATCATCGACTCCGAGTACCGGACCAAGCTCCCCCATATCCGCTGCATCGGCGACGTCACCTTTGGCCCCATGCTTGCCCACAAGGCCGAGGAAGAGGCAGTGGCCGTTGTCGAGTATATCAAGAAGGGCTTTGGCCACGTCAACTACGGCTGCATCCCGTCCGTCATGTACACGTACCCCGAGGTCGCGTGGGTCGGCCAGAGCGAGCAGGATCTCAAGAACCAGAAGATCCCCTACCGGGTCGGCACTTTTCCCTTCAGCGCCAACTCGCGTGCCAAGACCAACATGGACACGGACGGCTTGGTCAAGATGCTGGCAGACCCGGAGACGGACCGCCTGCTGGGCGTCCACATCATCGGGCCCAACGCCGGCGAGATGATTGCCGAGGCCACGTTGGCGCTGGAGTATGGCGCCTCTACCGAGGACATTGCGCGGACATGTCACGCTCACCCGACGCTGGCGGAGGCGTTCAAGGAGGCTGCCATGGCCACCAGCTCCAAGGCTATCCACTTCTAAGCGACATGCGCATCTGAGGCCGGTGTATAGCTTGCGCGAGTGTGCGATTAGGCTGGGGCTGGCCCATGCGCGGGTGCTTTTGTCCGTACCCCATGTTGCAGTAAATAGACTCTGGCAGGCATGAGATGATGTGTGGCTCAAACCCCGTTGTTGACCTGCTCCAACCGAAGAAGACGCGGGTGATGGAAGAACCAAAAGGGAGAGTGGCCTGAAGTCTCTCACCAGACTTGTGCGTGGGCCTCACTCGTTGTGGCTGTGTAAAATAGAAATACTGCTTCTAGCATGTGGAAATGGCAAGGTCGTCGATCGGGTGTGTTTCTTGATCCTGCGCTTTGATACTGCCTGAAGATGAATCGAATAGGTGAGAGGCAACGCGTAGATAATATCAAGCACTGACCGTGGAGGGTCAGCTGCAAGAGAGGAAGCTGGCCCAGGTACGAGTACTCGTATACAGTAATCCTCGAACTGTCGACAATGTGATTGAATGGCACGATGGAAACGGATCTGGCATATCCCAGGTGGCGTGTTGGGGCGAGTGGGATGGTGGCGCGCGTTTGGTGGGTCGAGGTTGGTTGTCCCGTCGTTAACAATCTGCACCGAAGTGTTGTCGCCAGGCAGCAAAGTTTCAGCGGCCCCTGGCGGATGGCGCGGACGGACCCGAGGGAGGGGCACCAAGGCTGAGCGAGGCAGTGCCATTGATCACTGATACATTGATTCGCGAACCCGACATCCCCAACGCCGTCTGGGCCATCCCCTTGTCTGCAGTCGGGCTTTTGTTACGATGCGGTGAAACCTGCTGCCTGCATACCTCTCGTACGAGTGCGCGCCTACCAAGTACACGGATACGCAAGGAGCACGCCTTGCCTTATATACACGCGGTCGCAGTGCCCGAGAAGCCGCAACGACCGCGCAATTGGCTCTTCTCGCAGTCCTTCAGGCAACCTAGGACAGCCCTCATCATGGCTTCGTTAACCCCGGGCAACCCACCGCGGACATACCCCCTCATGTCCCGCGGCGAGATCGAGGCGCTGATAGCCGACGGCCGCAACATCGTCATCCTCAACCAGCATGTGCTCAGGGTCGACGCGTGGCTCCCTTACCACCCCGGTGGCGACAAGGCCATGCTGCACATGGTGGGAAGGGATGCCACGGCCGAGATCGAAGCGTAAGCGACGAATCCTCTCATCCCCCCCTTCTCTCTCAGTCGGGCCTTGGCTAACCTGCCTGCCTGCCTCTGCAGCCTACACTCCGAGGATGCCAGGCAACAGATGCTGCGATACCGGATCGGGCGGGTCCAGGGCTTGTGGAAGAACTTCACGCCCCCGATACAGGGAGGCACGTTCCGGACGCTTGCAGAGATGGAGGAGGACGCTGGCGCGGCCACCGCCGCCGATGACGAGGTGGGCAATGCGAAGGAACTGGACTTGAGCTCCCCAAGCTCCCCGAGCTCCCGATCGCCCTCGCCTGTCTTCGACGTCGAGGGCCAGGCGGCAATCAGACGGCGCGGCGCCGATCAGTCCGACCAATTCGAGCGGCCGTCCTCGGTGTCTTCGCAGTCGACCACCGATGCCGACATGGATGGCATGTCCTATCTGGATTCCATCACGCGCGAGCACATCAGCCTCGACCTCGACAAGTACCCAACGCCAGACCCCGAGACGCAAGCTCACGTCTTCGCCAAGTACCGCGAGCTGCATCAGAGGGTCCGGGATGAGGGGCTGTACCAGTGCGACGCCATGGCCTATGCCACCGATTGCTGCAGATATGTGGGCTTCTTCGCCATGACGCTTGTATGCCTGCACTTTGGCCAATACGTCCTCGGGGGCATCTTCCTGGGCCTCATGTGGCATCAGCTCGTCTTCGCCGCTCACGACGCGGGCCACATGGGCATCACCCACAAGTACAATGTCGACACGGTCATTGGCATCGTCATTGCAGACTTCATTGGCGGTCTGTCTCTTGGCTGGTGGAAGAGGAACCACAACGTCCACCACATAGTGACCAATGCGCCAGAGCACGACCCGGACATTGAGCACATGCCCCTATTCGCCGTATCACACCGACTTCTGGGCAGCCTGCGATCCACCTACTACGACCGTGTCATGAAGTACGACGCCGTGGCCAAGGTTCTGCTTAGGATTCAGGCGTGGACCTATTACCCCTTCCTGGCCCTCGGGCGATTCAATCTCTATGTCCTCTCGTGGGACTACCTGCTCGCCAATAGGGGACCTAGGAAGGGCCCCGGCGCCTGGCATCGGTGGCTGGAGCTGGTGGGACAGGTATTTTTCTGGACCTGGTTTGGCTACGGCCTCCTGTACAAGATGATACCGGACGGTTGGTCCCGCTTCGTCTTCGTCATGGTGAGCCACGTCACCTCGTCGCCTCTCCACGTACAGATTGTCCTGTCGCACTTTGCCATGAGCACGGCCGACCTGGGCCCGCACGAGTCCTTTGCGCAGAGGATGCTGCGGACGACCATGGACGTTGACTGCCCCCCGTGGCTTGACTTTATCCATGGAGGACTGCAGTTCCAGGCCATCCACCACCTCTTCCCCCGCCTGCCCCGGCACAACCTTCGCAGGACGCAGAAGTTGGTGCAGGAGTTTTGTAGCGACGTGGGCATTCCGTATGCCTTATACGGGTTCACAGACGGCAACAAGCGGGTCATCGGCCGGCTTTCCGAGGTGTCGAGGCAAGCAGCTATCCTGGCCAAGTGCCAGCGGACGATTGCCCTGAGCGGTGACTTTTCCGGTCACCACCATCCTCATCATGATTGAGAAGTCGTTGAGCGGCCTTAGGATAGAGACACGGACCGGTTGATGTATGAGGTTGCCTACATCTATGAGCTATCCCCCCATGCAAGCGTGCGTGTAAATAGAACGGTTGTTCAATGTAGTGAGCTGTGCAGTCCAGGCCGGCGCCATGAAGAGCATGTACGTCTTGGACCACCACGGTTGCATCTGACGCGGCAACCATCTCAGTTCCACGACTGAGAGACGAGGAACAATTGATGATGGGTGGCCACCGAACGGGTCATGTGCCCCTGGATCACGCGCGTGGTGCGCGCTGATTGACCGGAAGCTCAGCAACATGGGGCAAAATAGCGTTTGGCAGTCATTTCTAGGATGCATTTCCGGGATGCATTTCCGAGATGCAATTCTGGTACTTTGTATTTCGTAGATAGGCAGCTGGGGCAAGGAAGCTATCTTTTGGTAACTGCTGGCGCCTGCGGAGAGGCTTGTAGAGATGCTGCTGGCAGAACGCCCTACACAGGTGCCTAGGTAGGTACGTATAGGTGGTGACGCCACTCGACAGCTGTAGCTGGAAGCCGAGCCAGGTGCATGTAACCTCTGTAACGCCTCTACACCTCGACCTCGCCTTCTTGCAGCTGCGCATCCACCGCATCCACTGCATCTTGCCCTTGCGTTTCTTGCCCTGCCTTGGCTTGCTCTACAGTCCGCCATCCGCGGTGTGCGCTGCATGTTCTTGGTTTCCTCGACTGCCCCCCGGCCGTAGCCACCATTGCCCGACAAGGGAGGTAGGTACCTGTCCAGGTAGCCGCCACACCTACCTCACCTAGGTACCTCACCTTGGTACTCTACCTACCTATTCTTCGAACAACGTCGACGTTGCGGAGCATGTCCCAGCAGCCACCATGGATGCCAACATCCAGCGGGCTTTGAACGACAAGCTCTATGACAAGCGCAAGGTCGGCGCGCTCGAGTACGTGAGCCCCAAGACGTGATGAGGATGCTGAAACTGACGGGCTCCCCCCCCCCC
>JALHCA010000726.1:0-19966 GCA_024340505.1 Tolypocladium nubicola | reverse complement strand
CCCCCCCCCCCTTTTGCTCCGTCCCAGCATCTCTAAGCCCAGAATTCCGCCACTGTTGCTTGAGCTCCCAGCCGTCTTCCTCCCAGACCAGCCGAGACCGGACACCGGAGCCGCCTGTCCACCCCCCTCTGCACTGGAATGATGGGCTGGAAGGGAGTCAAACGACATTTCCCATCGAAAGGCGTCCCATTTTGGTCTTCGTCCAAGAAGACACGGAACAAGGAAAGCATTGACGGTGCAACGGAAGAGCCGGTCAAGGACCACGATGAATGGTACAGACCTTCGATGGCGCAACCTATCTGGTGGCCGAGTCGGCCATTATCGACTGCCGAGTGGTGGTCTGATTAGACGCGAGGATGCATGTCACCGAGAGCCCGGCTCATAGCTGATGTTGGATCGCACAGGTACTACGCCCACGGGTTCGAATCCAAAGGGCCGTCAGCTTTCGAGACAAAGCTCGAAGGCCTGTTCAATTCATTAAGAGGTACCTTACCGTGCCTACATTCTTGTCTCCTTTATTGACATGCTCACCGGCATTATGCAGATGACGCCAACGATGAAAAGGACAAGCTGGAGCTTGACTCCACCATGGACTACCTTGGCAACAAGCTGAAAATCAGCCTTGAAAATGCAGAGCTCTTTGTTGCCCTAGAGCTAGTACAGGCCCCTAGCGTTGGCGAAATCACCCGCAACGGCTATGTCGACGGATGGAAGGAGACAGGGTAAGTTGCTTGCGTGTTCGCGGTGATATCGGTTGCACTCAGCAGTGGAAGGCTAACCCAGACTGCAGAGTCGGTGCAACACACCAGGAGCATGCTGCCCACATCCGAAGGCTCATCTCATTCCTGTCGACAGACTCGGCCCTGTTCAAGGAGGTCTACCGACACGCGTTTGTTGCCGGGCGGGAGGGAGACCAGAAATCCCTAGCCCTCGACAACGCCATGGTCTATTGGGGGATGCTGTTCACCTCCCCTGGTATGCCATGGAAGACCAAGAATCATGACTGGCTGGAACTGTGGAAGACGTTTCTCAACGAGAAGTGGACCCGATCTGTCAACAAGGACATGTGGAACATGACCCTCGAATTTGCCCTCAAGACCAAGTCGGATGAGACACTTTCATTCTGGAGTGAGAATGGCGCGTGGCCAAGCGTCATCGATGACTTTGTAGAGTGGTGCCGAGAGCAGGGCATCGGCAAGTCGGAGTCGATGGATGTGGACGGGGACGCGTGAGCTGAGCTTCGAACCAGATCGAGGTCGAAAGGCCGAGCCACTGTGAATAGATGATGGCCGCGTCGGGGATGGCTCAGCACTATCGGAGCTTATTCGTCCAGTGGCATCCTCATTGGTGTCAAAGGGAGAAACGGCCCATGGGGAAGAGACTCCATCGGGGAGCATGAGTACTGCAGACATGGCTTATGATAGATGTGTGACAGAAGGCAATAGCATATCACAATACAACGTGCCGCCAGCACTATGCAGCCACTAAGACGTTGGCCACCCAGCCTGCACCAAGAAATGGAACCTCAATAGATCTTGAGATAGGGAGATCCCAAGATGCCGCTTATTCCCCCTTGCAGCACGCCTTTTGTGCAAGATGCATCTTTGCGCGATGCCTGATCCATGACGTATAAGCATACACTCGAGTCGTTTGGGACGCCGTCCTGCCGTCTAATAATCATACACTGCCGTGTTCAACCCCATACTCTGATTCTCCCCTACGCCTCGCTCCCCTGCGTCCGCCATTTGGGCGCGCCGAATCTGGACAGCGTCTCGAGCTTGCCGTCGCCGAGCTTGACGTGGGCAGAGCGGATCATGCGGGGCTCGAGGCGGAGGGTGCTGCGAAGGTCGTGGTGGACTTTGGTCGAGGCGTCGTAGCGCATGACAAAGTAGTGGCCGTGGGTGTGCTTCATCTGGTGCACGGAGACGGGCTTGGGGAGGGAGAAGACGCCCCAGTTGGCGAGGCCGCGGACGACGCCGCCGTTTTTGAAGACGAGGGAGCCGACGGTCTGGGCGATCCTAGAGGAGCGGTTCTGTGAGCGCGAGAGCCTTTGGACGAGGAGCGAGCAAGCGGCTATAGGGAGTCTGTCGGTGGTCAACGGGGGGTTGATTGGGAACATACTCCTTCACCTCGGAGAGGTTGCCCGGCCGGACCTGTTCGAGGCATGTCAGTATCCAATCACACGGGGGGGTAACAGGGCGAGAGGCCCCGGAGGTGGCTTACAATCGCGATGAGTTCGTAGAGCATCTTGGCGACGACATCTACGCTGGGGAATGGGAGAGTGCCGACGTCGCGGATCCAAGCAGAGCTCGAGACAATGGCATTGAGGATCTCGAAATTTGGAGCAGGGGCGGTTGTCCCGGTGTTTTGCCGTGGTGAAGAGCCCACTACGGAACCCACTCTGCTTCGACAAACCACATCCGCAACTATCCGCATTCCAGCTTCCAGATGCTGGCAAAACGTACATCGCTCACCGGCCTGTTTAAATAGCTGTCTCTTGCCGTCCAGCTGCCTCTTCCCCGGCACGCCATGATACGAATATGGCACGGGTCTGCGGCCATGGTGTGGAAAGCGTGCTTTGCTGCTCATGTCTAGGCTCAAACTATACGGATAGGTTTGACTGGTTCTTGACAGACTTGGCTCGCCAGACAATACAATAGCCTCCTCCAGTCTTGGTCACGTTGCGCGGGCTGCATTCTCCCCTTGCTAGACATATTATTGACGGGATTGGCAACTTCTTGTTATGGCCATGCGCCATTTACACAGCGCCCGATGATCGTTCGTTCAGCCGTCTGTCTTGCCGAATAGAGACCACTCCACTGCCACTGCTCATTGCGCATGCGGCTTGCATGCTCGCTACAATGCTCAGCTCCGCGCGGCCGATACTGTTCGGGATCTGTGCACTTCACGCACTTGGCCCGACTCAGCCGTCTCCTCCGGGCTGGTGTTGATAAGCCCGGACACGGCGGGCCAGGCCGTGCGTGGTGCTGGCAATGCATGCCGAGTCGAGCTCCCAGGGTCGAGGCTCTTCCTCCTTTGTCGTCTGGTCTACGGACTAACGCTATCTCTTACCGAGCAAGCCGCCTTTACCTCGGGACACTCTCGTACTCCTAAGGCTCACTTGCCGCTACCTGTTAGCTTGGGCGCCGTGTCCAATAGTAATACACGACAATCCCACGAGTTGCGTGGGACTATTCTCCGCAACGCGGGTGTAACCTCAACGTGCATGTGACGGGAGACGTGCAGCTTCTATTTCTTGTCAAGATCGACAGACATCTCGGGTAGGCGGCAGGTGTGCTTTTTCTGCACGCCTGACAATGGGAGTATTACTAAATGGAGCGTTGTGAAAGGCGGACTTGCTCTCTGGTATAATGTGAGAGGCCTCTCCAGCGTAGAGTGTATTCCAGGCACCCGAGCGGAATCCGACGTCTGATTTGTCGATATTGATATACCAATCATGGCCTCTCTGTACACTTCAGTCACAGCACTTTCGCTGCTGGTTGTCGGCGCTCTGGCAGCGGCAAGCTACCCGGCCAAGCCCTCAGATTTGACAACTCCAGTTCAACAGCGCATTGCCGTAAACGGACCCAGCAGTTAGTCTTATGAAAAGTTGCGGAGAGCCCCTTGCCATTCTGACTCTGCCCAGGCCTTTCCATAGGCTGGAACACGTACCAAAAGCTGGACAAGCCCTGTGTCCAATATGGCACTTCCGCGAATGCTCTCAGCCAACAGGTCTGCTCGGCCAACTCAGTCACCTACCCAACTTCGCGTACCTGGTCCAACTCGGTTGCCCTCACGGGCTTGTCACCAGCCACGACGTATTACTACAAGATTGTGTCCACCAACTCCAGCGTAGAGCACTTCTTCAGCCCGCGAGTGGCCGGAGACAAGACGCCCTTTGCGATAAACGCCATCATCGACCTCGGCGTCTACGGCGTCGATGGCTACACGATCCAGATGGACGAGTCCAAGAGGGACACGATCCCCAACATCCCGCCCTCGCTGAACCACACCACCATTTCACGCCTTGCCGAGACGGCCAACGACTACGAGCTCATCATTCACCCCGGCGACCTGGCGTACGCCGACGACTGGATCTTGAAGGCCAAGAATGTCTTTGACGGCGAGCATGCCTTCCAGGCCATCCTGGAGCAGTTCTACAACCAGCTCGCCCCCGTCGCCGGCCGCAAGGCATACATGGCCAGCCCCGGAAACCACGAAGCCGCGTGCCAGGAGATCCCGCACACGACCGGCCTCTGCCCCAACGGCCAGAAGAACTTTACCGACTTCATGAACCGCTTCGGCAGCACGATGCCCACGGCGTTTGCGTCGACGTCCTCCGACGCCGCGGCCAGGGTCCTCGCCAACAAGGCCAGGCAGCTCGCCAAGCCCCCCTTCTGGTTCTCGTTCGAGTACGGCATGGTGCACGTCACCATGATCGACACCGAGACGGACTTTGCCAACGCTCCCGACGGGCCAGGCGGCTCTGCCGGACTGAACAGCGGGCCCTTTGGCGCGCCCAACCAGCAGCTCCAGTTCCTCGAGGCCGACCTTGCCGCCGTTGACCGCAGCGTCACGCCCTGGGTCGTCGTCGGGGGCCATCGGCCGTGGTACTCGACCGGCGGCGGCGGGTGCGCGCCGTGCCAGGCGGCGTTCGAGGGCCTGCTCTACAAGTACGGCGTCGACCTGGCCGTCTTCGGCCACGTCCATAACTCGCAGAGGTTCGTGCCCGTCGTCAACGGCACTGCTGATCCCGCCGGCATGAACAACCCCAAGGCGCCCATGTACATCGTCGCGGGCGGTGCCGGCAACATCGAGGGCTTGAGCGCTGTGGGCTCGAATGTGTCGTATAACGCGTTTGCCTATGCAGATGACTTTAGCTATGCGACAATTAACTTCCTGGACGCCAACAACCTGCAGGTCGATTTCGTTAGGTCGTCGACCGGGGAGTTGCTGGATAGATCAAAGCTGTACAAGGCTCACGCGCAACAGTTTGTTGTGCAGTGAGACGCTTGCTATGCATAGAGCAATGAGAACAACAGCTTTGCTGCGGAGACCTGTTCAATCTTTTGCGGTGTCTATAGTCGTTAACTTCGTAATGTTCCATGCGTCAGGGCTGAGAAGAGAGTGGCAAAGGCGACGCCAAGCTATTCTCACTGACTTTCTCATTCACCAGTCCCTGGCCCGCCCGTAGGATGACGTCGCTCAACCGTGCCGTTCGCGGCATATCTTGTCCTTGGATTGCTGTATTATACAAGTTGAAATAGTACATGTCAAGAGTACAGAGAGACCGCCCTCGGCCGCCTCTTCTAGTCGTTTCTTCATGACCGTTCCTTGGATAAAGCTTGCCATATCCTCCACGGTAGCCTCCAGCCGCTGCTCTTCACCGCAAACGGGTTGAAGTTGGCCTTTTCCAGGTTCTCCAAGAACTGGCCAGCGGGAACCGCTTCCAGCAAAACGCCAAAGCTCTGGCGGACCTCTCTCAACGTGTCGCTCTCGCTGTCATATATGTGTTCGTCCTCCCCGTGGTGCTCAAACTCGTGGCCTGGGTCCTGACCCTCCTTTAAGCGTTTCAGCATCTCCCGCGCCGTAATCAGGTGGTCGTTTGCCCGAGTCGCAACTTTGAAGACAGCATCTTGGAGACCCGGCGCGTTGGGACCTTGCCGGAATACCTCTTCCTCCTGTACGCCCTCTTCTGCCATGACATCCAGGGGTAGCAGGAGAGATGGCTCCCGCGTGCTTGGGGCCTCTGCGCCTGATGGAGTCTTGACCGGCTGCGCTGGAGCTGCTAGCACGGGAATGCCCCTCAGTACTGCCACAATGCCACAAGCCTTGCCAATGTGGCTAGCCAGATGGTCCATGTGCATCGACCGAAGAGGCATGGACGCGAGCGTCGCATACATCATTGTCGAGTAGGTATTTTCCGCATAATCCTCCAAGCTCGCTAGGCTTGCATAAGGACGGTTGTCCATGTGTTTTTCTCTCGTCCTGACCAGCCTCGAAACCCAGAACTTGATGGACTTCTTGGTTGCGCTCCCGGCCCTCTCTTCCAGCTCCTGCAAGCCTTTGTAGAGCAGTATGCAGATCGGTTCGCGGGGGGGTTGGCCCGCAAAGGTCTTGTCAATGGACTCTTGCCAGAACTTCATGCGCAGGGTTCCAATTGTTGGGTTCGAGACCAGTTCGGGGAGCCGGACCAGCTCGAGATTCAAGGCTCGGATGGCGGCATACGTGTCTTGGACGGGGGGGGGGACGAAGCGGCGGAGGAGGTGCGCATCGTAGTCGCTCTTGCTGGAGGTTGTAAGCACCGTGGAAGGTCAGTCATGCATGTATCCTCAGATGCTTACTGAAGCTGTGTCAAGCAGTATCTCCTTGCGGATTCGACATCGGCATTAGTCACATACCGACGACATGCCGTCGGAGAGTAGACAAGCCTTTTCAGGCCACTGCCTACGAGTGTCGGACGATGCATACAGAAGGATGAGTGGATTGTCCTGCGCGAATCGACCGGTTTCGCATGCGGTCATGAACCAATGGGCGGCATGGTGTTTAAGGTTGGTCATCCCTGTGCAGTGCTTCGATGCGCCTCGGAGCTCCATGAAATTTACAGTGGAGTGACGTCGAGCTCCAGCACACCCCTGCGAACGCGGTCACGTGGCCATTAACGCGGTCTGTCGCGCGCTGAAGTGCAGGCGCGTCTCCCGCTAGTATCCGTCGCTGGTCGCTGTCACGCTGACGGTTGGAAAGATGACGTCCGATGTTTGCAACTGACCATGGGATTCGGAGCTTCGCAGGAGCCCCCGTCGAAGAAGCGGAGGTTCTTCAAGGACCCGGCTGAAGAGCCGGAGGATCCGATTACATTTAGCCCGAAGATGAGCAGCTCGCCGCCGGACGCAGAGCGACGCTTCAAAGATGAAGACGACGCTCGCACAGTCTTGGCTGAGCTTCCCGACAATGGAGCTTTATCGGATCGAATGGCGGGCTCGCAACATATTCCCGAGCTTAAACACGAGTCGTCTTCGGTGACGTTCGACCAAGAGACGTTCGAGAGCTTCATTGGAGACAAGATCGGCCCCGAGGCCCTCAGCATTATCCAAGACACCTGCGGAGACAACCTCGAGCGAGCGGTCAACATGTACTTCGATGGCACATACAAAAACTTCAAAAGGGCTTCCGTATTTGGGCCACTGGGTCGGCCGTCCAATGCCAGTTCGAGTCGAGCAGAGTCGAGCCCCAATCCTCCACAGCCAGCGGCGCCAGCTGTGCGACGCAGCACACCAAGGTTGCGGTACATTGGCGCGTTTGGCGTTGAGGGTTGGGCGACACGGAGCGGATCCAACATCATCAAGCACGGAGACATCATCAGAATTGAACGCCAGAAGATCCAGCCCCCTCTGCCGCCCAAGATCAAGATGAAGCTGGGAGTTCCCAGTACCCCCGTACGAAATAACACCGCCGCGGCACGAAGAGTCGACGTTATTGTCCGCTTCACAAATCAGACTGGTATGGAAATTGGACGGCTGTCAAAGGATACAGCCAACTGGGTTTCAACACTGATGGACCAGAACGTCTGCGCCTTCGAAGGAAACTGCGTCTACGCCCCTGAACGCTTGCGGACGAACGACACCGTGTTCTTGCAGTTGCGGTGTTCGCTGCTGGGCTCGGCATTCGATAATCGGAGCTTTCAACTTGCAGATGACCGGCCTGTCAACCCCTTTGAACCGAGCGAGACGACAGACGAGAAGGAGCTGAGGCTGCGCCAGGTGGCTCTGGTTAAATTGCTCCAAGAGATCAACCTACAGCCCACCATGGCCAATGCCGCAGCCAAGGATGGACGCAAGGGCCTTCTGCAAGCTGCCGAAATAGACGAGCAGAAGCAAAAGGACCCCAAGAAACCCACTGCAAGCGGCAAGGAGTCTGGGTCGCCGCCGAATTCCTCTGACGCCGAGGAGGGCGAAGAGCTTGAACAAGATCAGCTCGACGCATTGTACAAGAAGGCACAGTGTTTCGACTTCAACACTCCGGAAGCCGAGCCTGCGGACACGTTTGCCATGACGCTCCGACCATATCAGAAACAGTCCCTCCACTGGATGATGGCCAAGGAGAAAGACGAGAGGAATAACCGGGAGCCTTCCATGCACCCCTTGTGGGAAGAGTACACTTGGCCTGTTGAGGACGTGGATGACAAGGACTTGCCTCAGGTGGAGGGCCAGTCCAAATTCTACGTCAATCCATATTCTGGCGACCTGTCGCTCGACTTTCCGGTCCAGGAACAGCACTGCTTGGGAGGAATCTTGGCCGACGAGATGGGCCTGGGCAAGACGATCCAGATGCTCAGCTTGGTCCACACTCACAGGTCCGAGATTGCTCGCAAAGCTCGTCTGTCTACCAGTGGCATTTCCAATGTGAACCAGTTGCCGAGACTGGGCACGAACTCTGCCAGCGTCCTCGCCGCACCTTGCACGACACTGGTTGTCGCGCCAATGTCACTTCTCGCGCAGTGGCAGAGCGAGGCCGAAAAAGCATCAAAGCAGGGTACCATTAAGATTGAACTTTACTATGGCAACGAGAAGACAAGTAACCTCCAAGCGCTGTGCTGTAGCGCAAATGCGTCTAGCGCCCCTGATCTGGTCATCACCAGCTATGGGATCGTCCTGTCAGAGTTCAGCAACATTGCGGCCAAGAATGGCGACAAGACGTTTCACAATGGCCTGTTCTCGCTGAAATTCTTCCGCGTCATTCTTGATGAAGCGCATCACATCAAAAACAGAGGCTCCAAAACTGCCAGGGCATGCTACGAGATATCAGCGGATCACCGGTGGGTGCTCACGGGAACGCCGATTGTCAACAAGCTCGAGGACCTGTTTAGCCTGGTGCGTTTCTTGGGCGTGGAGCCCTGGAACAACTTTTCTTTCTGGAAGACGTTCATCACTGTGCCGTTTGAGTCTGGAGACTTTGTACGCGCATTGGACGTGGTGCAGACGGTTCTAGAGCCGCTGGTCATGCGACGAACCAAGGATATGAGGACGCCGGATGGACAACCCCTTGTCCCACTTCCACCGAAGCATGTCGAGATTGTCAACGTGGAATTGTCAAGGACTGAGCGAGACGTCTACGACTACATTTTTACCCGGGCGAAGCGAACCTTTTCCAAGAATTTCGAAGCCGGTACGGTTATGAAAGCGTTCACAACCATCTTTGCTCAGATTTTGCGGCTCCGCCAGTCCTGCTGTCATCCAATTCTTGTCCGCAATCGGGACATTGTTGCGGACGAAGAGGAAGCTGGAGCAGCTGCAGACACGGCCGCAGGGTTGGCCGATGACATGGACCTCGAGTCTCTGGTCATGCAGTTCACAGCCGCGACTGATGAAGCGGCCAAGGACAACAATGCGTATGGCGCGCACGCGCTCGAGGAGATTCGCAACGAGGCTGAAAAAGAATGCCCCCTTTGTTTCGAGGAGCCCATGAACGACCAGACCGTCACCGGCTGCTGGCACTCGGCTTGTAAGAAGTGCCTGCTCGACTTCATGAAGCACGAGACTGATCGCGGCGTCGTGCCCAAATGCTTCAACTGCCGTGAGCCGCTTAACCAGCGCGATCTGTTCGAGGTAGTGCGGCACGACGATGAGGAGGATGCGTTTTCCAAGCCTCGCATCAGCCTCCAGCGCCTGGGGGTCAATCACTCCTCAGCCAAAGTGGCGGCGCTGATTTCTCATCTACGGACCTTGCGGCGAGAGCATCCGAAGATGAAGTCGGTCATTTTCTCGCAGTTCACGTCATTCCTATCCCTCATCGAGCCGGCGCTGTCTCGGGCCAACGTCACGTTCCTCCGCTTGGACGGAACCATGGCCCAGCGAGCGCGGGCTGCTGTCTTGGAGCAGTTCACGGAGAAGAAGGGGTTCACGGTTCTCCTCATCAGCCTGCGCGCGGGTGGCGTCGGCCTGAACCTGACGAGCGCCGGTAGAGTCTTCATGATGGACCCGTGGTGGAGCTTTGCGGTGGAGGCGCAGGCGATCGATCGGGTGCATAGACTGGGGCAGGAGGACGAGGTGCAGGTCAAGAGGTTTATCGTCAAGGAGAGCGTCGAAGAGCGGATGCTCAGGATTCAGGAGAGGAAGAAGTTCATGTGAGTGTCGCCTCGGCACAGCTGCACGACCGAGGCGAGTTTGCTAACACACGCGGCAGTGCGACTTCGCTGGGAATGATGAGCGACGAAGAGAAGAAGCTACAGCGCATTGAGGACATTAAGGAGTTGCTGAGCTAGATGGGAAAGGACACGGGGGGCGTACGGGCGTGATTGTAAACGCCCGAGCCGCATCTGCAGGCGTACATGTATTGGGGAATGGGCATAGACTATTGGAAGTCACATCACACACTTGATTCGAGAGCAAGGCGTGGCATGGCACCAAAGTTTCGAGCACGGTCGTATCCAACGCCTTTACTTCTATTGGTATCTAGACATCCTGCCGAGCCCACCTCTTGCAGCCGCGTCCGCCTCTTACTGCTTGATGATGACCTGCTGGGTAGCCGTCTTCTCCTTTTCGTCGCCAAACACGTTGATGTCCCACTTGGGGGTGTCTGGACAGTCAAAGTCAGCATCGCTGCCGCGGTGTCACAGCGCGGGCGGGGAAGGGCCTCATCGGCGGGCTCACATGTGATGGGCACGTTGAAGCGCTGCGGCGTCTCGGCGAGCTTCCCGAGCGCCCGGACGGCCTCGTCGTCGAGCTCGACCTCGTGGAAGTTCTCGCGGATGCGCGACGGGGTGACGCTCTTGGGGATGACGGCGTGGCCGCCGCGCTGGGACCAGGCGAGGATGACCTGCGCGGGCGTGACGGGCTCGCCGGCGGCGACGGAGAGGCGCTCGGCGACGGCCTTGACCTCGGGGGTGTTGACGAGCAGGGGCACGCCCCAGGAGTTGTTGCCAAAGGCCGAGTAGGCGGTGATGACGATGTGCTTCTTGGCGCAGTACTCGACGAGGGGCAGGTTGGGGAGGCGCGGGTGGCGCTCGATCTGGTTGACGGCGGGGACGACGCCGGTTTCTCGAATGATGCCCTCGAGCTGCGGGCGTCTGTCAGTCGTGGTGCTTCTTTCTTCTCTCCTCGGCGCGGAGAGGAGGGCTTACATGCTCAATGGAGAAGTTGGAGACGCCGACGGACCGGGCCTTGGACTTGGGCAGTTGGGTCATGGCTGGACATGGACGTTAGCCTCCAGAAGCGGGAACACGGTGTGAGCTCGGAGCGGTTACCTTTCCACGTCTCGGAGATGGAGACGCCGCGGTCCAGGTCCGCCTCGGTGTCGTCATTGGTCTTGGGGAAGAGGGAGTCGCCGGGCTTGAAGGCCACGGGCCAGTGGACGAGGTAGAGCTGCCCGTCGGTCAGCAAGCACCCCCTCGCAGACACCGCTCGCTACACTCCCGCGACTCACATCCAGGTACTCGAGCTGCAGCTCCGCGAGCGTGTCGTCGAGCGCGGCGGCCACGTCCTCGGGGCGGTGCTTGTTGTTCCACAGCTTGGAGGTGACGAAGATGTCCTCGCGCTTCAGCCCGGGCACCTCCCTGAGCGCGCGCTGGATGCCCTCGGCGACCTCGCGCTGGTTGCCGTAGATCTTGGCCAGGTCGAGGTGCCGGTAGCCCGTCTTGAGCGCCTCGTAGACGCCGGCACGGACCTCGCCGGGCGCGGCCTGCCACGTGCCGTAGCCGATCTGCGGGATCGGGTGGCCCGAGTTGAGCGTGACGGTCTTTCCGGAGGACATGCTGGCGGCGGGGGGGGGGTCGATTGGGCGCGGGGATTCGGGTTCGGGCTGTGAGAGCTGTGAGGAGCGGCGATGGTGATGGGGAGGAGAGAACAGCTGCGGTGGGGACGTGACGACGGCGGTGTTATATACTAGGTTTGATCTAGCTCCAGCTTCCCGGGAACGGCTGTCGAGGATGGATTATTAATGACGGCGCGGACTTAACGGCAACAGCACTGACAGGTGAGTCACGGCGAGACGGAGCGAGGATCCCCGTCTCCAGCAGAGGAGATGCGCGTGCTGGTAGCCGCCGCGGGTGGAACACGGACAGCATCACCACTTACACCATCGAGCTCCACGCCCCGCCACCAGGACCCCGAGAGAAAAACGAGATGAGGGGCACGGATTACGTAGGGTGGGGGTCCTCGGGAAGCGGCCGCTGGCTAAAAGCATCAGGGTGAGAGTCGCCCGTGCGACCAGCGGCTTCATCGCGGAGTCCCGGTGCCGACCATCACCAACCACAGCCGCCGTCGGTGTCGTTGCGGCCCATTCCCCCAATCAGCGTCGCGCGCCGTCGCCCGGCGAAGCACAAGAGGTCCACCGGAGCGGGTATCCCCAGTGTCGTGGCGACGGCAACGGCGGAATGTCGTCAACGCAGCCCTGGTGGCGTGCCAGGCTGCCCGGCAATTGTCTCCGTCACCAGTCTCGGCCGGCTCGCAGCGCATCCAGACGGCGCCGACAGCCTCTGCCGCGTGGCAGCCAGGAAAGACAACCGCCAGCCATCAGGGTCGTGGTTGCACCGCAGCAGGCGTCGTATCGGATGCCGCGCCGGGTTCCTGGGCCGATCGACCGGGGCCTGTCCTGGGATCCGATCCAGGCCAAGCAACGTAGCCACCGTAGCGCTGCGGCAGCATCGCCGTGGATCGCGTGTTCTGGCTGCGGACGGAGGGGGAATAGACTCCAGGTAATCCGCTTGGCTGCGTAACCGTGCCACCCTGTTACGGGCCCCAAGTGCCGGTAGGCCACCGGCGCGGCGGCACGAACTGAAGCCGCAACAAACAATGCAGTCGCCGGCGGTCTGGCAGATTCACTCGCAGGCACCGCCAGCACCTCTCCCGCCTGCACCGCCCCGTGCAACACCATTGGCTCCCGTCTCCCGAGCTCGTCGCCCGTTTGCCTCTGTCCCTGGACACGTGCGTCCGTGGCCTTCGCGATGACGTTTCCAGCCGGACGGCATGGGCTGCCTGACGCTGTTGCCTGCCCTTCCCGTCTGTTTGCGGCGTCCCATGTCCACGATTCACTGGCGGCAAGCCTGCAGCCGGGTGTTTGTCTAGCCGGTGAGGACAGGTGACGGCCCTCGGCCGCAGGTGAATCCCGCTCAACGCGCGGCCCGTGTCGTGACGGTGCTGTTCCTCGCAGCGTGGGCAGACGGGTTCGGGACAGGTGCGCGTCGCCACGCCAAAGGCTTCGAGTTACTCGCGCTGCGGAGGTGTCCGGTTTACCAGCTCGTCGGAGAGAGCACAAGTGACTGTGCCTTCTGGAAGAGGGCGACGCTCTGGACAGCCGTCGGTCGTGAACCGCGAGTGGGTGAAGAGCTGGCAGCCGAGGCCAGGCGGCGAGACTTGTAAACCTCGACACGGGTATATATGCTGGTTAGCACGGAATTAAAGTCCATCATAACGAGGCGGACACTCTTCTCCCGCTTTCATGCAGCAAGCTCGCTCCGTCAAGTCACTCCGGCCACGAAGACCTGCCTTCCACAGCAAACAAGACGACAGCTCACCTCTGCCGTCCAGGTCAGATCACAAGCCTCCGTTCGCCAAAGACAATCCGATGCCAGGACTTCCACCATCCATGGATCCCCTCCAGGACTGTTCCTTCAGCGAGTGCGGACGCAGCACCCATGTGATATATCGCCGAGACGATAATGGCACCGTCCTCGTCGGCGTCCTGACCACCACTGCCGTCGTCACCGTTGGGCTTTTCGCCATCTGCTTCTATCTCAGCCAGCGCAGCAGGGTGCACGGGAGATGCCGCGGCGGTCATCGCCGGCCCGGGAACAAGAAAGGAGGCAAGAAGCCTAAATGTCCAGGTGGTGGCGGTTGGGCTGAGGGAGAGTGGAGGCAAGGCAACAACAGCGGAGGCAACGAGGATTACAACGACGCTCACCAACTTGACCCTGACCTTCGAGGAGGCATCGTCGAAGTAATCGACCCTGTCGGGTCAAACCCTCAGTTGGTACCAATGGACATGGAGCCAACGGTACCCGGGCCGGCGCACGCTCGCTGATGTACTCCACGACATGCGCACTCTTCGATTGACGACAGTGCCGATGCCTACAGCAGAGGATGTATTGGTGTGGGAGTGTTGCAAAGCCGGCGCCGGTGCTGATGTGGTTCACCCGAGGGATTGTGACAAGACGATGCGCCGACTCTGGATCTGGAGAATCGGGCGGTGTATGAGATAAGATGTTGTGGCTCTCGGTTGCGTGGCCGCCACTCAAGGTGTCATGAAGAAGCAATAAAGTAATTAAATATCCCCAGTCGCGTAAAAGAACACGGCTGCTGTAATTAGATCGCGAGATCGTTCCGCCATACCTGTTTGTCTGTCCAGAAATGACCATTTGCAACCCGCACTCTCGAGATATCCCAAGCAACATCCCGTGGTGGTTCCTCAAA
Organism: Tolypocladium nubicola; assembly: GCA_024340505.1. Taxonomy (NCBI): domain Eukaryota; kingdom Fungi; phylum Ascomycota; class Sordariomycetes; order Hypocreales; family Ophiocordycipitaceae; genus Tolypocladium; species Tolypocladium nubicola. The sequence continues at coordinate 5,561 of JALHCA010000726.1, read as the reverse complement.
ACAATGTACACGAATGAATGTCAATCTGCCCTACTCAGAACACGTCAACCTAGATCGCGGTATAGGAAAAGATCAATGCCAACGCTAGCTTACCTATCGTCACATGTCTGGCCCCAGATCTCGACAACGGGCTCCATCAAGCGCCTTCCTCCGCCGGAGCTGCCGGCGGTGGCGCGTCGGCCGGCGGCGGAGGGTCGATTTCAGAGCTCTTGGAGCTCTTGGAACTCTTGCTGCTCGACGACTTGTGCCGTCGATTCCGACGCTTCCGATACGAGAACTTGATGGAGTAGCGGTAGATGTAGAGGAAGACGCAGAGGCCCAGAATAAAGACTCCCAACACGACTCCGACGACGATGCCGATCTGGGCATTGGTGCTGTCGGCCGGGTTGCCTGCGGTTTGCCGGCTCTGAAGACGGCCCTGGCTGTCCGAGTCTCGGCGACCGAGATGCCCGATAACCGATCTTCTAGATGCAGAGACCGATCTGGCCAGAGACCCAGAGATATGCCGTCCCACCGGCTTCTCGAGGCGACTTGGCGCCAGGGAGCCGGGAGATGCGCGCAGGGGCAGCGGGATATACATGCACCTTGGGCGTGCCTCGCCTGCGGGTTCTGGCCTCTGGCCAAGGGGAGGGGGCCAAGACACGCTGAACGATGACCGAGGAAAAGAGGAAGCAAGGCGAAACGAAATTCTGGGCGTCTTGCAGTAGAAAAGGCGGTCCGTGGTCCCTGCGTACGTGTTCGCCGCCGCAGGAGAGGGCACGCTTTTCAGACACGCAGGACAGATTCCACCCTTGCTTGTCGCAGCGACGAGCACGATGGCTGGGAGGCTCGCGCAAGACGACGGAGCCGTGTGGTCACTGCACGCTCGTTAGGGGTGCATATGCGGCTTGCATATGAGTGGTCTCTTCATGTGGTCGGCCTGCGGAAAGCAGCTTGCATGCAGGTTCGGCCTGGTTGGTGTATCACAGAGTCAAGGGCCGCGATGGGAGGCCAATGACGAGCTGTGGGGTAGAGCAAGAGGGACTCGAGTTCCAATCAATCGGGTTTGAGGGCTGCCAGAATGATGGCGTGCCATGACGAGCGATACGATAACATGTTGGTGTGGCGGGTGAGAGGACGTCGTGGAAGGGGATGGTTGATGGCCACGCATCACGAAAATGGGCTGAGCAAGGCGCGGAGTGTCGTACCTAACCAGTAGGAACGGTTGAACAGCATCATTGTCGACGCGACCCTTCCACCAGTCCCACTGAGAGACATGCTGAGACAACGAGAACAGTCGCACAGAACGTCGCAGAGAACAGTCGCAGTCGCAGAGAACAGTCGCAGTCGCAGAGAACAGACGCAAAAGGGGACCGGCCGCCCCGGCAGCCAATGGAACCCCGAGCCCAGCAGCATGCAGGCCTATGACGATTGTGGCATGTGGACGCACGATATGCAGGACAACTCATCAGCCGAACCCCGACCCCGGCGTCTGGTCGCGGCCCAGACCAGCCCCGGCGGTGGTGCACGCATGCAGCGCAGCGCAGCGCAGCGGTCCAGCGTGTGCGAACGCAGCTGGTCACAGAGGATATAAGAAGAGGGAGGGGCGGGTCGGGCAGCGCCGGCGAGGTCACGATGCTCGCGGTCCTGGCCCGGGAGATGCTTGAGAAGGGACTTAGGATGGCTCGCGATGGTGTGTCGTCGGGTGTGAATTGGGCAGGGTCGAGACGGGGGGTGGATGGCCACGAATCCACGATATCGATCAGGCGGAGCCGCGACGAAGATGGAGAAAAGAGGGACCAACGTTGTGAGCCTGCTGGATCTGGCCGCGCTGGCTGCGTCAATCGACGATGGTGTTCGAGGCGGTTGTCTCGGAATGGAACCACGCTGTGTTGCTTCAGAGCCCAATGTACGTGCCTTTCCTGGAGAGGTTTGCCTGGGGAGTGTTGCTGGGGAGTGTTGCCTGAGGCAGTGTAGCTTTGGAAAACGGAAGTCGGGAAGACAACGTGGAAACGGCACTGTCTCAGGTGGCCTGTCCCTCTCCAACAGCAACCTGGAGGTGATTCCAACTGGGCATCAACGGCATCAACGACCATGACCACCGGCTCATCTCGTCCCGAAACGCAACTCGCGGATCCTGCAGAGTCGCGGGGCCTGGCCCGAACCTGCATCCAATTAGCTGATGCTGTTCTTTTTCTGGAATCGGTGCGCGGGTGACCTCGCCGAGGCCACACGCCTGTTGGTGCTGCACCCTCCATGCCGACGATCTCGCGCTGCGTTTGGGAGATTTGCCGCTTCTTCCGCCTCAGATCTGGATGGACATTCCGATTACAACGGTTGCTGGCCTTGACAGGTTCATCCTACGCTCCAAGCCCTGGTCCCGGGTGGGAAGTGAGGCTCGAAACGCCATCCCTGCACTTCTCAAACGTCGGCTCGTGTACCGACTAGGCGTTCCAGAGACGCCAGATGGCCGCTCCTGCAACGGCGTAGACGGAGGACTTGCCATGATTCTGAGACGCACCGTCTTTCAGCATGGCCGTCTTCCCCGCTGGCACCGCTGGCACCGCAGCCGGCCGCGTGTCTACACGTCTCCGTGCCGTTTCGAATTGCACTGCTCTTCTCTCGCTTTCAGCCCTCGCCTCAGGCTGTGTTCCTGCGCAATGGCTCAGACGATTCATGTCGTCCCTTGACTATTTACGGGGCCGGCTGCTATTGCTGCCGAAATCGAGAGGAACAGGGTTCCCCAGTAGACGTCGCTGATATACTCGGTTGCCTGCCTTGGGAATGTAGAGTCTGCTTTTCTGCTGATCTTCAAGATCACTGCTGTGCTATCCGTGGCAATTTTCATTGCCTTTCCAAGTGCCAGCATGGCGCCGCCTTCCTTTCTCGTGTTTTTGTCTCTCGTTTTATCCGTGCACTCGAGGCTACAACTTCGCTATGGTGCCGAAGACCGGGGAGAGTCAACGGCTCTTCCCGTCGGTACGCCCTCGACGAGATCCGTGCCAACAGTAGATGGGGGTGTTTTGATGGGGACCTTGCCTGTCCCACCAGGGTCAAAAAGAACGTTCGTTGGAAGCGAGCCATCGAGGACGACAGACAATGCACCCTCTGGGGGACTCTCGAGCGACAATGTTCGGCGAAACTTGCCCAGCGACGAGGGCTCTTCTGGCCTCCTGACTCTGCCTGTGATCCACGCCGAGTTACCGAGCTTGGACAAGCGAGGCGTTGAAATGAGGCTGGAGAACCGCTCCGATGTGGCCTATTACGCTCAACGTAAGGCTCCCTTCAACGAGCCTTGGAAGCGTGCTAACCTACGCGTTACAGTCAATATCGGCAACCCCCCTCAAAAGGTCTTTGCCCAGCTAGACACCGGATCCTTCGAGCTTTGGGTAAATCCAGACTGCAGAGGGCTGCCCATCGCCGATGAAAGGTTTTGCCAGGGGGTTGGAAAATATGATCCCGCCCGCTCCTCCACGTCCGTCGTTAGTCAAACTGGCACTTCACTGAAATACGGCATTGGCGCCGCGAACATTACCTATGTGGCCGACGACATTGCCCTCTCTGACTCTGTCAGCATGAAAAAGGTCCAGTTCGGAGTGGCCACCTCGAGCGAGGAACAGTTCGCCGGCATCCTGGGCATCGGGTTTGGCAATGGCTTCAACATCAAGTACAACAACTTCATCGATGAGCTTGCACTCCAGAATATCACAAAAACGAAGTCATTCAGCGTTGCCTTGGGGTCCAAGGATGAGAGTCAAGGCGTCGTCGTCTTTGGAGGCGTCGATACATCAAAGTTCACGGGGACTCTGGCGCCGTTGCCCATCATCCCGGCCGCAAAATCCCCCGACGGCGTTGCGCGGTACTGGGTGACTCTCAACTCCATCACCCACACGGGCCAGGGCGGAGACTCAGCATCCCTCTCCAGCAAGGCCATGCCTGTGTTCCTGGACACGGGCGCAACGCTTACCCTGTTGCCGCCCGATGTGAACAGGGCTATGGCCACGGCCCTGAACGCCACCGGCATGGACCTGAACGGCTTTTGGACCGTCGACTGTGGGCTGGCCAAGATGAACGGGACCGTCGATTTCGCTTTCGAAGGTGTCACGATCAAGGTGCCCTACAAGGAGATAATTCGGGAGCTCAAGACACAGCCGCCAATGTGCTACCTGGGCGTCATGTCGAGCAACATGTTTGTTCTGCTCGGCGACACGTTTCTGCGGTCTGCATACGGTGAGCTATTGCCAGCTCGACTTCTGCGGCAACGACTCCCGGAGGCTAACAATTGTGTACAGTTGTCTTTGACCTCGGCGCCAACATGACTTACATGGCTCCCTACACCAACTGCGGGTCCAGTCCCAAATCCATCAACGCGTCGTCGGACCTCAAAGGCCTCTCCGGGACATGCAACGCGGAAAGGGGTGTTAAGGGCTCTGGTGGTTCCACGGGCGCAGAGAGGGCGGGAGACAAGAAGGGTAGCGCGGCGGCCAGTCTGCGTAGGAATATGGGCTGGCTGGGAGCTGCGGCTGGCATCGTGACTTGTGCATTTTCCTGCGGCATATTATGAGGCAGCCGGGTGGGAAGAAAAACGCGGCTCTGCAAGGCGTTATGGTATCCATCGGGGTGTGTCATGGCAGGAGTTTGTGTTTCTTGGGTTTTGCATCAGCGAGCAACAGCGTGTTTTATTTAGAAAGGGGATGCTATTGGGAGAATCATTTACTGTCTACGGCACAAAGATTGGATGCCTTATACATTAATTCACCACGCCAAATACGCAACCATATTCATGCGCCCTGTCTGTGATGCCAGCGAGTGGTGTTGACTGCAAGCTCCTCAGATCGACCACACACCTCACACTTTCTCGCCGTCACAGTTTACCTACCCTGCAACAAACTTGGGTTATTGCCGGCAACAATCTCGCTCATTGAAACGTTGTACTCGGGCCACAGCACGACGTCACCGCTATTTAGTTTCCTCAAGTACGCGGCGCAGAGTCAAGACGTCTGTTCCAGGGTAGACGCCATGTACGTGAGTCGGCGAGACGAAGCGAGTGATAGAGGTCTGTCGTGGCATCCGTTGAAGGCACATCGCGCTGGGGTCGAGAGAGGCAGAGTGAACATGGCTGTCATTAGAGTCTATGGTAAAGGTACAAAAGAAAGTGCATCGGTGATCCGTACAGGGGCGTAACCGTAAGGGCGCGCCGAGGTCAATCCATAAGCCAGACCCATGGTCAGAACAAAACCCGCTCGCTCGTCTACAATCGGATATCTCGTTTTTCCATCATGGCCCTCACCCAACGGCCAGCGATCCAGAGCAGCATTTCACCAGGTCAGGCCAACGGCCTTGCCCTCGTACTCGCTCGGCGCGCCGGCGCTCTCCAGCAGGTTCTCGAACATCCAGCGGCCGACGTCGTCGCGCGAGACGGTGTAGCCGACCTCGCGGTGCTCGACGCCGTCGCGGCCCTCGACGTGGACGCGGATCCGGCGCTCGGGCCGGGCGCCGTCGACGAGCAGGCTCGGGCGCACGACGACGAAGCGCTCCCCGCCGGCGCGGAGCGCCCGCTCGGCGGCGCGCTTGTCGGCGTG
>JALHCA010000724.1:0-10081 GCA_024340505.1 Tolypocladium nubicola | reverse complement strand
GGGCGCGGACGTCGCCCACCCACAGCGGCCGCTGGCCCGCGTCGCGGCGCGCGGCGCGCAGGCCCGGCAGGCCGTCGATGCTGGCGGCGTTGTTGGCGCCCTGGTACTCGTGCAGCGTGTTGCCCTGCGCCTTGGTCGCGGCCCAGTGGTCCATGGTCGGGCGGGCCTCGAAGACGGCCAGCTCGTCGAGCTTCTCGTCGCGGGGGCGGCCTTCGCGCAGGGCGTCCTCGACGGGCGACGCGGGCGCGTCCGGGTCGGCGTCCGGGCTCGGACCCGCGTACAGGGCCCTCTTGACGCGCGGCACGCCGTAGCCGCAGCTCTTCTGCACCTCCCAGACGTCGCACACGATGACGGCGCGCGCGCCGTCAAACGCCTCGCGGCGGCCCCGGGCGACGCGGCGCACGAGGTCCGGGAAGGCCGGGGCGTCCCACTCGACGACGGCGGCGCGGCAGAAGAGGCGCATGATGCGCGGCGCGGGGCCGAAGCTCATGAACATGAGGCACAGGCGGCCGTTCTCGTAGGCGTGCGCGATGGTCTCGCAGCCCGAGCCCGTGCGGTCGATGTACGCGCAGCGGTTGGGGCCCAGCACCGCGAAGTGCGTGTCGGCGAGGCCCTTGGGCGACACGTTGACGTGCCGCCCGTGCGTGGCGGCCGAGGCCGTGAAGAAGACGGGCTGGCGCTGCGCCCACGCGGCGAGGTCGTCGGGGAGGCTGGGGTAGAGCTTCATGTTGAGTCGTGGACGCCGCGGTGACGATGGCAAGCACAGGGGTGAGCGAAGGTGCAAAGACGTCGGGGCATCGTACTCGTAATAAACGATAAATCGCAGATGGAGGGCGTGACTCAGCGCGCCGAGCCTCCGAAGCAGCATTCCTAGATCCGAGCCGGCGCAGGCCCGCACAGCAAGGGAACAAGGATGGGAGCCGGTGGCGCCAGCAGCTACTCGTAAATCAGGGTCGGTGTTACGGGCCTCCGACACCTCGGAGGCCCCGGTGCAGCCGCCGGAGCGATTAATTGGACGGTGCGACTGCCGGGTTCGTGGAGGCGGCGCAACGACGCGGTGCGACTGGCGAGACCAGGGCTCTCCAATGGCTGCTCGCCCCGCAACCCTGGCCATCGATCCAGCAATGCGCCCGCGGATAGCTTACCGCCCCACCGGGTGCGGATGGTAGTTGCCGTCCTCGTAATCGTAGTCGTCGTAGACGGCCGCGCTGCTCGTCTGGTAGAGGCTCGGGCTCAGCGGGTTCATGGTCCGCGGCACCGACGAAAAGGCGACCTTGTTGTGCGGCGGCGACGTGGCCGGCCCGTGCCCCGTGGTGGCGACGGGCAGCGTCCGGCTCCCGGACCCAGCCGACGTTGCGGGCCCGCCGGCGCCGGGGCCCCATCCTTCAATGAACGAGGTCCGGCGGCCGCGGCTCGACGTCGGGCGCTTCTCGTCGAATCGGCGCGAGAGCCGGTCCTTCTGCTCCTTGTTGTCCTTTTCGCCCTTGCGGGGGCGCTCCTCCTTGTGCTCTTTATGCTCTTTGTGCTCCCTGTGCTCCTTGTGCTCCTTTTTGCTCAAGGACTTGTGAGGCGGCTTGGGGCGCTCTGGCAGCTCCGTGGCGCCGCGCGACGACGACGGGACCGATGCGACGATGGCATTGTAGTGGTCGGTGAGCTCCTTGTAGCGCTTCTCCAGCACCGCGTAGTTCTCGCCCCACACCTCGCATTCGTACGCGAGCTGACGGGTTTCCTTCTCCTCGTCCTCTAGCTTCTGCCTGAGGAGGGCGTTGTCGTCCTTCAGGCCCTGCACCTGGGCCTTGAGGTCCTCCTTGGCATTGTGAGACTCGGACAGCTTACTATTGGCCAGCTCGTACAGATGCAGGTAGCGGTCGCGCTCCGAGTTGGCCTTGTTGAGCTCCGTGTTCTTGTCCTTGAGCTCGTCGAGCAGCGTCTCCGCGTAGTCCTGCGCTGCGTAGGAGAGGTCAGTTGGCGCGTACGCCGGCGTCGCCCCCGGCCCGTAGGACGACGAACCTGGTGAGTGCCTGGGGCTGTTGCTGTGAGTCCGGCGGCCTGTGTTAGCCGACGAGCGCTGGTGGGACGGCATGGCGGCGGACGTCGCGGTGCCAACACGCGGCGGCGTTAATCTGGTCGCCTCGACGGCTACCTTGACGAAGCAGCCGAGGGACGGCGTCGAGGGCGAGTGACTTGACGGACTGACAAGGCTCACACGTCGAGCCAGGCGAGCGTGAACGACCAGGCAGCTAGACTGACTGACCCTGGCTGCGGGTGCCAACAGCAACAAGGGCCGGGATGCGAGTCCAAAAAGTATGTGAGGTAGTCCGTAGCAACGACCAGACGCTCAGGCGGAAATTTAGTCGCGATGCTAGTGACAGGTGAAGACGGAGTCAAGGAGGTCATGTCGGGGGAAAAGAGTCATAATAAAGAGAAAGGCATCCGTGACCGGCTGGATGTCGAGATATGTATGCGCAGGCACCTGGGCTGTCAGATTGGCTGTAAGCCAGTCCGTGGCGGCTGGTCCACCGACCACCCTCAGAAACTCGACGTAGGTACTTCGTACCTTTCCAAGCAAACAAGGACGGGAGACTGAACCACCACCTCACCACCTCGGTGTAGCGCCATTGTCCACTCACCTATTGCGGGAGCTGGCTCTATCAGCTTCTCGCGTCCCTGGCCAACCGCCGGTTCACAGGAGCCTAGACCACCAGATCGGCAGCCAGGTCCTCACCTCGGCCCATGCCCACGCTCGTGCTCATGCCACGTTCATGCTCGGGCTCATGCCGTCACGTCTAGGTAGACGGTACTCCGTACTTGCGCGGCGGTCCTAGCCTCCAAAGTCGAAAAATTGACTTAGGTTGCCAGAGCCTTCTCTCGGCCACGATTGGCTGACGGCGGCCGTGCGTGAGCAGCGACGTCGACTCGCTGGGGCTGGCTGCCTTGAGGCCCTCCAGGCTCCTCCGGCCCCCATCCTGGTCCGCCAGGCAGTTCGCCTAGCCCAGCCCGCGGTGGCTTTGTCGCGAACGAGGCGACCGCGAGCTAGCCTTGCAGCCTGGCGGCGTCGTGGTGGGTGACGCGATGACGACGGCCGGCCGGCGGCGATTGAGTCACTCCTCGAGACAGCCGACGCAAAGTCACGGACGGGAGTGCGCTCTCGGGGGGAGGTTCGCCTGTTTGGCCGTCGCCCAGGACGCACCGTACTGTGATTGCACCACGGCGGCCGTCGTCAGACGCTCGCAACTGTGGATGCAGCCCTCGACGTTCCGCATGTCCGCGCCCAGCAGGCGGACGCAAGGGCCAGCCGGCGGAAGGCCCTAGAACCGAGGTGAGGTCAACCAGGATCGACCAGTTCGTGAGCACTCGTCCTTGTAGGTTTGTAATACTGGGTACCTATCCTGCGTGGCACCCCGTAGTCCCTAATGCCCTCCCCTAGCGGCTATCAAGGCGCATCTGTGGCGTCACTCAGCGGGTGAGCCCGCCTCTTCCCGGCGGCCTCCAACCTTTCCCCAGCGCAGTCCTTCCCCAGCGCTGTCCTTTCCCAGCGTTGTCCTTTCCCCAGCGCTGTCCTTCCCTAGCACATCTCCCCCGTCGTCGCGTGGCACAGAGCTGTCAAACGGCGTGCAACTGCAACCGGACATCGAAATCGTCCGAACCAGGTAGGACGTGTCCCACGCGCCAAACATCGTGCATACGGTTCTTGAATCTCGCGTTGCACACCCACCAGCTCTAGCACGCATGCGCTCATTCCGAGGCGCGCAGGGTCCTCAACAGCCGCGAGTCGCCACCTCGTCAGCGTGTCAGCCGGAGAAGCGCGTTCCTTGTCCATAGCCGCACAACCCCCGTCACGGACTCGCCGCATCTATTCTGGGTTCTGGCATATCACGTTAAACCACGTTCGACAGGACCATGTCCGTTTTGCCGCGCGAGGCCTCCTATTGGCGGCGCAAACGGCAGTTTGCTGCCTTGAGCCTCGTCGCCTCCATGTCCGAGGACCTCACATGATCTCGACTACACCAACTCCAAGTGAGCGGTACCATCACGAGACACAAACCACCCGACACGACAGTGAATATGCAAAAGCTCTATTGATTGTGCCAGTCTATCTGTAAAATCCATAGTGACGCACGAGCCACCAAAGACATGTATCGGGGCTTGTCCTTGGCAAATGCAATCTCACCAGTGCGAACCGCCGTAGGCACAAAGACAGAACAGAGATCCGCCTCATCAAATGTCGTGTTGCAGCCATCTGTACCATGTAATTGAAGCAAACTGTTGGCAAACAAGTCAGCGCGATGTATTTGGCGTTGCCATGCAACCACACTCACCATGATCATGACGTCGTCTCACTCATATCCCGAGTTCCGCAAGGCTGGCATCAAAGACGTAAGGTAGTATGCCAGTCGATTCTCAAGGCAAATATCCTCCGTGCGCACGGTTGAGCCAGACGCTAGATGATGCGGCGTCGCTTCAAGATCTCTTCGTATGCCCTCATCTTCTCGGTCCGTATCTCCAGGAGGCCGCAGGTGTCGTCGAGCCGTTGCCTCGTGTCTTCGAATTTTAGCTTCCAGTATCTGCACTCGTCCTTCCAGTAGTCTACATCTCGGAGTAGATCTGATAGACGCCGACCGCACCCCTGCTCGACTTGCCTCGAGAGGCAATTGACTTTCTCTCGGAAATCCGTGTTCTCCTTCTTGAGATCGTCCCTTTCTTTTTTTAGATCGTCCCTTTCTTTTTTAAGATCGTCCCTTTCCTTTTTGAGATCGTCCCTCTCCTTTTTGAGATCGTCCCTCTCCTTTTTGAGACCGTCCCTTTCTTTCTTCAGATCATCCCTTTCCTTCTTGAGATCGTCCCTTTCCTTCTTGAGGTCGTCCCTTTCCTTCTTGAGATCGTCCCCCACCTTCTTGAGGTCGATCTTTTCCTTCTCGGGCTTTTCGATCGCCTGCTTGAGCCGCTCCTCTTCGCGACAGTGTCTAGAGGAGTGCTGGCCGGCGTTGTCGACAGATCGGCGAAGGGCATCGTTGTCGGCGCAAAGGACGTTGATCTGGCTCTGGAGCTGCGGAACGACGACGTGGCGGAGGTGATGGGCTTCGGCTTCGGCAGTCGAGAGGCTTGCCTTCAAGGCAGTGACCTCAGAAACAAGTTTCTTATTGGTCTCATCGAGACAGCGCTCCCGCTCCACGAGGCGTTTCCATTCCTCACGGCTGACCTTGAAAGTCTCGTGCTCGTGGTGATGGTGATGGTGATGCCCATAGGAGCGGGAGCGCTTGATGGATACAAACTGCTGCCGGCCAGTTGGGGTGGTCTCAACGTACCAGCGTCTGGACATTCGGGAGATGTCGGGGATCTCCGGGAACGGGAAGGGCTGGCTCTGTTGGTTACCCACCTTGGCGGTGGTACCGGTGTCGAGTCGACGCTGTGGGGGACCGTCTGTGATGGCAGCAGGACGGGATACACACAGTCTTCGAGCAAGAGATGGTTGACAAAGACTGAAAGGAGGACTGGACCAGTTCAAGGGGAAGAAGCCGTTTAAAGTACTGAGTCGTCGGTCGAGCAGGAAGTGATCCGAAGCACTGGTGACTTGACCGAATGTCTTTGAATAGACCAGGCGGGTCAGAATGGTGTACCAACAGAGGCACTAGAGAAATCCAGGTGATCAAAGAGGGTGAGCAAGAGCTGATGAGCGGCCAAGGGGTCACGCCAAACACCCAAGCGTGAGCAGCAAGTCCGTTATAAAGGGACCGTGTCCAGGCACTCGCCCGTACTAGGCCTCTCTCCTTGCGGCCACAAGAAGGAGCAGCAGGGAGAGAGCATGGCACGGGGTTCCAGCATCTGGCCGGAAACGGGTGCGGTTGAAGGCCAAAGTCCTTTGTGGCTGAGGGACTGTGGCTCGACCAGGGGGTGGTCACTGGTGGTTGCCGTCAGGAAGTGGAAGTGCATGTCAGCAGAGACCTGGACGCTTATAATCGTCGTTGCACCTCGACCGACGAGGCTTTGGGCGAGCGTGCAGTCCACGAGGCTGAACGCCATGCTCACACCCATGTCTCATCTCGATCATATGCCAGTTTGGCGGGAGGCAGCCCTCTGAGGCGAACACGATGAGCGGCCGATCCGCGGGCAAGCATGGAAGCGGCTTCCGAGCTCAGCAGAGCATCGCAAAGCACGGCGACAGCGTCGGTTCGCGGTGGCACCTTGGCCAAGCGGGAAGCTGCAAGGGCAACGCAGGGACGGCGCAGGGACGCGACGGGTTGCCGGCCACGGACGGACGGGTGCTGAGTTGGCAAGGTCCCAGAGCGCTCCGAATGGGTGTGGGGAGATGTTGTGCAGATGGTTTGTCCAGGCGACACCGGCGACACCACCAGAGGGGGTCAGTTGATGATGGCGCGGCCCGCACGCGCACTGTGTCACTAGGCGCGATCAGGAGCCGCCGTCCGCTGTGGCGGCGACGACGACCAACTGAGCTACAGTGCGAGCTGCCCTACCTAGGTTGGCACGGTTGGTTGCCATTCTCCGTTCGCAGTACCGTATGTGCCACCAACAGCTCGACCGACCTGGCCGCTTTCATGCTTGCCTTGAAACGCACAGTGTCTGGGAGCAACGCCATCCTTTTGTCTCCGTGAAGGATTACGTGGATACGACAGATCACTTCAAGCCCGCTTTGTCCTTTTGCGGCTGTTGTAGGTTGTCTTCTGGGCTCGCTTTGTGCGTCGAGGTCTATTATGGGGCCCTTATGTCTACAAAGCAACCCTTATCACACATTCTCTCATTGATTTTTCTGCAACGGTTGGTATTGGTATCTTGAGACAAAGGTCCAGTCTGTAAGGACAAAATAAATCCAACTCCATAATAAACACAAAGGCCGCCGCGAGTCATCCCCAAATCGAGCGCCCTGACCAGTCCAGTATTCCCCACTACTAGGACCACCTTCTCTCACCTCTGTAGCGTCTGTCTCCGGCCCTTTATACTTTGCCCGCCCGCCCTGCACCTGGAGAAGCAGCGAGGCCACGGCCAGGGGGGATAGAGTATCCCGTAAACAGGTACAGGCACAGGGCAACGTACTCCATCAACAGGCCCATCAGCGCAAAAGCCACCGCAGACCCGTAGACTGGGTTCCATGTGGTTGTACGGGTGTTTTGAAAGACGACTTGAAGAATGCCGTAGATGGTTCGCACCATGATGAAGGGACTCGCCATTAGCGACCCGGTGAGGACCTAGGGCTGGTTAGTATTCAGGCTCGTTTCCAGGCTGGTGTGTGGCGGATGACCGCCTACCCTGTGGCTGCTCTCAAGGAACTCGGATCGTCGCCTCAAAAAGTAGAGCTGCATCCCGGTGAGGGTGGCGAGCCCGACGGCAAATATAACGTAACCAGCGAGGGTCAGGGCGTGGCCGATGGACCGCATGTCGCTCGAGGTCTGAGATGCCAGCGCACCGCCAGCCGACAGGAGCGCCGCGGCGACGACCACGCCAGCGCGCAAGAGACTGCCGATTTTGTTCGAGTGAGGGCTGTGGCTGTAGTTGTCCATCAAGCTACAGCGGAGACGGCATTAGCATGGCCCGTTGACTCGTCAGGGGCATCGTGTGCCGGCTTACATGACGCGCGTGAGACCCAGGTCGGCTACAATCAGGGGAATGACGCCGACGTTGAGGAGAATAACGGCCGCAATGATGAGGCCAAGGCTTTCGGGGTTCCTTTCCAGGGCGATGATTATGGGGCCGCCCGCGAGACGCACTTGATGTCTGTCAGGAGAGGTCCTTTGGGTGTTCACCAAGGCGGCTTCTGCGACTTACTCAGGCTGAAGGGTATAAGCGGCCACCAGGCCATTCTCGGCCGAATCTTGCCGTTGCGCACCATGAGGTAGATTGCGAGCGGAACCATGGGCACGTAGAATACTATTTGGGCAATGCCCAGGGCAGTGTGGGCGTCCAGCATTTTGGCAGTGGCGGCGGTGTTGATAGAGGCGGTTGGGTTCTCAACTCTCAACTCTCAAGTCCGACAGCGACAAGGGCCAAGATACGAATGCAAGAAATGAAGAGCTTGACATCCACAGGTATCTCCTCTTCGCGTGTGCATCTCGGTGATATATACTCCGTACCCACCACCAACATTGCCCGGGCTGACCACGGCGGTCCCGACTAGGCGCATCTCAGACGCAGCAAATTCGCAGTATCATGCCCGAAACGCACCAGCGCGCTCCTCAGCCACGGAGGCTCAGCCAATTCCCCAGCTTCAACCCGCTCTAGGCCGACGTGGCTGTCGCCCCGGCTGAGAGGCCGCCAACCGCTTTGAGCCTTATACCGCGAAATGGCCGTTGGTAGCTCCGTTCGCCACCCTGGCCGTTGGGTCTTAGGCCCGCGACGTTAGCCGCATTGCTCTGGCTGGGAACTAGAATTAATTTAGTATGTGTAGCGGCTCTCGCACCCTTTGAGATTGCCATGGCAGGATGCGGCGAGCAAGGCTCCGCCTCTGATAGGGTTCGTAACTGTACTTCGCAAGATGCTCGCGATATCCACAACACCCCAGACCCGCCTGCACCCAGCCCTACGGCTCGTCGAATGGGATACCTATTCGAGACGGCGTATCGCAGGCGTGGCTGTCGCGACGCACCTTGCGTCACCTGCGTCACGTACATGCACAGTTGCTGCGCGGCTGTGTCGAGGCTGTTGCCGTCACGTCACGGAACAGCGTGCCGTGATAACCTTCGGATCAAGTCCAGAAAACGCCCGAGCCATGTGCGCGAGAATTGGGCAGTTGGGCATGGACAGTCTTGACAGTGTCTCTGTCCTGTTGCCTGGCCGGTTACACGGCTTAGTCATTTTCGTTTGCCCCAGATCGTAAGCTATTGGCTCCCCATGCAGCCATGTTTCCCAACCCCGAGGCTTGTTTGCTTCGACGACTCGCCTTCCCAGTTGGCAACATCGTCCATCTGTCCTCAGCTTCGGCATCAAACGACCGAACACCTCTGCAACATGGCCGTCCTCTCCTTCATCGCGACGACTCTCGTCGCCCTCGTACACGTCTACATCCTCTACCTCGAAATGTTCCTCTACAACACTCCCCGCGGCCGCAAGACCTTCAACATCACGGCCGAGTTTGCCGAGGGGACCAAGGTCCTCGCCGCCAACCAAGGCCTTTACAACGGGATCCTCGCCGCCGGGCTGTTCTGGGGCCTCCTTCACCCATTGTCCTCCTTTGGGAGGGAGATTCAGCTCTTCTTCCTGGGAGCCGTTGTTGTTGCTGGCTTGTACGGCGGTGCGTCGGCGGTGAGGAAGATATGGGCCGTCCAGATGCTGCCAGGGCTTATTGCTTTTGGTATTGTGTATCTGGATCTGTGAGGTATTTACACACTAGTCTCAGGTTCTGCAAGTTGATACCGGATCGATGAGGCGATTGCATCAGAACGGGGAAGAAAGTCAAAGGACAAGTCGACGAGGGGACAGTGTCACTTATATTACAAATGTTACGAAGAATTCCGAATTGCCAAGTCAGCTTGCTACACTTGTCTGTCCAGCTAATATTTCACTCAGTGAAGACTTGTGCGAAATGATGTTGAAAGTGTCTCGTCGCAATGCATTGGCCTACCCGGCAGCGGGCGGCACCAAGAATTTTCGAGCCACCATGTCGTGATTCAGCACAAGATAGACGCTTCAAGTGCATAGATCACTCTCCATGATATACAATATATATATCCACGTGAGTTAAGCTACACCCGAAGATGGCTTCCTGCACTTGGTTGGTGATCTCATGAACCAGTTCGGACATGCTCGTTGGTGGCAGATTCACATTCACGCGGATATTCGCGCACAGTCCACGTGCAGCAATCGAAGCCGCAGGAGAATGACATTGATACAAGCAACCCAACACCAGAACCTATAATGCTGATGCAGCGTACAAACAATTGCCCTCTTGCCCAGTGTTGTACACGGCGTGTCACGTGCCTGTGCTGCATCGCAAACCGCCACACTTGACATTGGGGATGTCAGAAGCCCCAACCGCCAACCAAAAACCCTGTTTTAATAAAAAAAAAAAAGAAAACAAAGAAAGAAGAAAAGGGACACATCCAGCCTCCAACAAGAATCAGAGGACCCAAAA
>JALHCA010000723.1:0-50951 GCA_024340505.1 Tolypocladium nubicola | reverse complement strand
GCTCTTCCGATCTCGGCCGCCCGCGCCGCCGCGTCGCGCGTGCCCCGGCCGCCCGGCACGAGCAGCACCTCGACGTCGGCGGGCGGCCGCTCCAGCGTGTGCGTGGGCACGACGCGCTGCCCGATGCGCTGCCGGCCCATGTCGGGCGTGCGCGTCGACACGGGCGCCTCGGACGGCGCGATGACGGCGAGCGAGAGCCCGTGCGTGCGCGAGAGCATGTTGAGCACGTCGAGCGGGCCGAAGACGTCGAGCGCCTGGAAGCCGTCGAAGAGCAGCACGGCGTACCGGCTCGGCGGGGTGCTCATGGTGATGTGTGCGTCGTGAGGTGAGGTCGTGAGGTCACCGAGGTGAGTGAGCGTCAGTGTGAAACTCGCTGCTGTTAGTTTGCTCCATCAGGGACAGACGGCCCTTTTGTATTCATCGATGCCGATCCACAAATTTGTCAACAAGGGTTTGCTCGACTTGTGTCGTGCACGCCGGTCCTTGCAATCTGTCGTGCCGTTGACTTGCGCTGTCCGATGCTGCTGAGTGGTGAGCCGTGCTGCAGACGCGTTGAAGCGAGGCGGCCGGCTGCAGTCTGCTGCATGCAGGCGCCGCGCGGCACCGCTTCGAACTTGCCGCGATTGCTTGTAACCTGTCGACGCGTGGATGGGAATTAAACCTGCATGGTGTTTCGTCGCGTCGCCGCGGAATGTGAGACGGCAACTTACACCAGAAGCCGTGTTCCGTGTCTGTGGCCTCGCCCAGCATCAGCACATCAACGCTCGCATCCTACAAGACAGACATGGCCATCTCAAATGCTTCCCCGCGAAGACTTGGCTACCGCAGTCATGCTGCGGCCCTCGGTGATGCGGCGGGCGGCCTGTGCGGGATGGCCGGCGAGCTCCGGGACGCGGTGGGCCCCGTTCAAACGGCCACGGGGCGTCTGAGCGCCACTCGAGTGATTGGCTGGGTGGCTCGCATCGGCCGTATTTCGCGGGTTGGAGCATCCGAGCACCTGGGCGTCAGCCACCGGCTCCAACGCTCGGTGAGAGTGCGGTATAAGAGGCTGTTGGTCTCGACCCTCGAGGCTGGACGTGAGGTACGAGTCGATGTCAAAAGTATAGCTACGCGGTGTCGCTTACACCAATTTGTATCAACTCACTTACACCAGTCAGTGCCTCACAGGCTGTCCTGCAGCATGCCGCGCATCTTCAAGATCACCCGCCCCCTGCTCAAGCACCGCTACGACGCCCACCCCAACGACGGCCCCTCGCTGTACGTGCACATGCGGCCCGTCACGAACAACCGGCCCAACCTCACGCTGCATGGCGGGCCTGACGCGACCTTCTCCGTCGTCGCCGTCTGCCACATGCCGCACTTTTCGCAGCATTTCAAGATCGGCCTGGGCGACCCGTCGGCGGCCGGCGAGGTGCGCTGGGAAGACATGATCAAGGCCGACGTGTCGGGCGCGCGGCACCGCTGGGCCATGGACCTGCCGGTGCCCGAGGTGGGCGGCGACATCGCGCGGCGGAGGTTTGTGTGGAAGCGCACGAGAAAGGTTGCCGTGGAGGGCATGAAGACGTCGGGGCTGAGCCCGCGGAACTGGAAGCTGCTGGAGGACACGACGGGTGAGGGCGAGGGCGAGGGCGAGGTTCTGGCCGTGTTCACGAGCGACCCCTCGCGGGGCAAGGCCGGTGCGCTGCAGGTCAACGTGGACTTGGGGGGAGAGTGGGAAACCATGGTGTTGATTACGTGCTTGGCCTTGTATGAGCGGTCACGGCGGTGAGTCTTGCGGGAGTCGGGTTGTGTGTAATTTGCATAGGAATGCCGGTGAGGATCTGGATGCTCATGTGATAGTGCCAAGTTTCAAGCGATATAGCGAGCGAAATGAATGTTGTTCAATTCTTCGAAGCGGTCAAGTAGAGACGAGGCTGACTGAGCAGTGCTAAGAGGACACTGGTGTTTCCTATGATTCTCAGCTATGTCCATAGATATTTCTCCATAAGACTACTTCTCGCCACATCATGCCAGTTCTGCACAGGCGGCACCTGAGCCATGTTCAACAGTTGTCCTTTGTCGTTGGCATGGGTCATACATGTGTCTCTTTCTGCCATGCAAGAGCCGCAAAGTACTGCAAGGTAGCTAGCTAGAGACTATTGCTAAGAGGCATCCAGCATGCTGTTTCAGGTATCTATCAGTAGAGGTAGACGTAGCTCTCGTACTCATAAGTCATACTATTCCGGTGCTGTATTATTGGAGTGTGTAGAATTGCAGTATTTGTACGCGCTTCTCGCATGTCACGTGCTCGGCCTCTGTCGATTATCGTATCTTCGGTTCTTGGGTTATTGCCGATATGATGGCATAGCTGGGACTGCATGATGAGACGGCGGTTGAGCCTGGAATGGATGGATTTATGGTGTTATACATTCAACCTCTCCTGTATATTGTGCATAATACAGCAAGCAGAAAGTGCTTGTGAAATACTCGGGTATGAGCGCATTCTCGACTTCACCGGTGGTATCAAGACATCATCTCAGCATCCACCACCACCGCCACCACCGGCAAACCCTCCAGCCCCCATGGCTGCACTCCCCCCGCCGCCCGCCCTGCCCGCACGCCTCTGGTGTTCAGCCTTGGCCAGGGCCGTCACGACGATGGCGTCGAGCACGGCGGGCGGGTGCGTGCCCAGCACCGTCAGCGTCCCCACCTTCTTGCGCGCCCAGCTGGACGCGTGCCTGAACGTCGCAATGGTGCGGTCGCCCGCGTCGTCGTCAGCGAGCCGCAGGTCGCTCGTCAAGACGCCGTCGCGGCGCCAGCTCCAGCGCAGGCCCGTGGCGCGCAGCTCGTGGGAGCTGGAGGCGAAGTGCGGGCGGTGCATGTCGAGGCGCTGGCCGGCCATGTCGATTTCGATGTCCGAGGAGAACCTGGGGAAGGTGACCGCGGCAAGGGGCGTCTCCACGGCCACGTCGGGAGCCTCGGGGCACGGTGAGATGCGGGAGATGGAGAGCTGGGGCTTCCGGGACTGCTTGTCGGCCGAGTAGCGGATGGTTGTCTTGCTGGCGTCCTTGACTTTGACGCGGCCGGACTCGACGTAGATGTGGAACTCTTGGGCAGATGAGCCCACGTTGACGACTTGAGGCGGCGAGAGCGTCGAGGATGTCGGTGTTGCGGACATGGTATAGGATGGGCACGCGAGGTGTCTGGAAAAGATAGCCGTGTAAGTGCGGTACCCCTAGTCGTAACGGCCAACTGAGGACGCAAACGATATCCAGGTACCCTTTTATGTCCGAGCTGGCCATGATGCCAGCTGCCGGCCGGCATGTCATCATCTGACACGTGGAGGATTCCGAGGCGCAGGCCAGCCATGACGTGAGGTTGCACCAATTCGGGCGTTGATCGTGGGGCAAGACGTCTGCCCCAATGATCGTCACTCGCAGGGCTGAGCGACTGCATCCCTGATTCCAAGTGATCATCCATCTCGGAGCCTGTCCATCCCGTCGCCTTAGGAAGAGAACAACCCGTGCTCGCCCGACAGCATGAGCCGCTCGTCCCACGACGCCTGCTGTCCGCGGCGGCCCTGGCGCGCCGTCTCGTGCCAGACCAGCTGCAGCCCCGACACGGCGTCCAACGGGCTCAGGTCGCCGAGGTGGAAGACCAGCCGGCGCAGGGCGTCGCAGATGAACGCGCGCTCATCGACGGAAGCGGGCCCGGGATCGACCTCCATGCCTGCCACGAAGAGCGGCCAGAAGGACAGCTTGCCGCACCATGAGGGAGCCCTTTCGCGTGTCCAAAGGCGGTGCAGGGCTGCGAGGAGCATTTCCAGCGCCGAGGAGTGTACGGATGCGGCGTCGATGGTTGTGCGGGAGTCGAGGCACGGCGAGCGGCTGGTAATGGTGACGTCGGCCTGGCGGTCCATGTGCAGCGTGCGGATGCAGTAGAGCATCACGGCGTGCTGGAACGCCTCGGTCAGGTCCTCGCACATGTCCTGCACGGCGGCACAGGCGGTTCTGAGGGCGGGTTCAACGGCCACCTCGCCTTCCCCTGCGCGGGTCTGCCTCTCTGGGCTGTTGATGGACTCATCGGACGACGGGGGAGACGGCGGTGGCGACACGGTCGGCAGGAGGAACTGGCGGACGTGGTTCCGCGTCCAGTCTGCCGCGTTGAACGACGCAATGATCCTATAGATGCATCCGGCCATTTCGTCCAGCGCCGCATCGCCAGTGGGTGCGCTGCGGCTCAGCGCGCGGGCGTGGTTGATGCGGATGACGGCCTCGAGGAGCTGGCTCGGGCACGGAAAGCCTGATTCCTTGCTGTCCTTGTAGAGGGCGTTGAGCCACGAGATGTACTCGATCTGGGCGACTGTGCGCGAGTCCAGGAGCAGAGTCGGTGTGATGACCGACTTCATAACGTCCATGCTGGTTCCTGTCAATGGGTGGCTCACAGGTCTGCTTGACGGTGCTCGGTGGCTCACAGCATGAACTCGGTCAAGGCTTGCTCCAGATAGACGGATTTCTCAGCCACCAGCTGGCCGAGCCCGCCCCTGTGGGCAATGATGGCCCGCGCGGCTTCGAGATGCGCAGGCCATGCGCCAAAATGCCGACTGCTGAATCTGCAGCCCGTCAGCGACCGACGGCTTCAACGGCATCCCGCCGAGGAGACATACCTCGACGGACATGAGCGTGATGACCGCCCAGAGGACCACGTCCCCATAGCGCGTGTCCTCGTTGCTCAGCTCCGCGTTGAGCGCCTCGAGCGTCCGCTGGCGGTGCTTGTAGATGACGGGCATCGAGGGGCCGTGAAACGACGACATGCGGTGTCGCCTGATGCCCAGCGCGCCGCTGTCCGAGCCGGCCGCAGGGGTGGGTTCCCAGAGCTGGGAGCGGATGACCTGGTGCGTGAGGGACGTAGACACGACGATGTCGACGATGATCTCGGGGATGTAATGCCAGAGGTCGAGGGGGGCGCGGTGCGGGTTCGTAGCCGTGTCTAGGAGCACCATGTCGGGGCACATGGCGTTGTTGTCTTCCGCGTGTTAGCTATCATGAACAGAGCAAGGGGGTGGCTGGACATGCAGTAGATGAGAGAGTCGAGGGCAAGCCGGTGCCTTTGATAGTCGACGGGGTCCAGATTGGCGTACATCTTGGGCATCCCGCTGCGGTCCGGCCCCCGTTCTCGGTCTCCAGCCACGCCGAGCGCCTGAATCCACCTATACCGCTGCTGCGACGGCCGTGGCTGAAGGCGCAAACGGTGAGCGTCGCTTTGCTGAGACTGCTCGACCCCCTTGGACATCAGCACCAGCTTCGGCCGTCCCCTCTTCCTCGCCGGCGCGCCCGGCCCCGTGCCGTCCTCGTCCTGTCCCGCTCCGGCGTCCGCCCCGGGCCGCGACGACGGGCCGACCGACTGCGGCTGCACCCAGAGAATCGGCCGGGCGCCGTAGCCGAGGCACTCGACGCCCCGGGCGGCGCACTTGCCGCAGCCGGGCTTGCTCCCGTCGCAGCGCAGTCGTTGGCGGCGACAGGTGTGGCAGGGCGCGGCCTTGGCCTTTCTCTCGCCTGCCGCTGCGGCGTCGTCGCCTTGGCACATGCTCTGGTCCGCCTTTCCGCAAGGCATCTGGGTGTCGGTCTCGCGATGAAAGGCGTGAGTGAGGTTGAGCTGTGACGCTGGGCTGTGACGTTGTCGCGGCCTCATTTATTGCCCGGCGAGCCTCCCAGCCCCGATCTGAGACCCACCGGGCAGTGCCAGGAACTGGGGAGGGCCGGCAGTGGCTTGAATCCAAGACTTGCCTGCTGCTTCTCGTGTGTCGGTATGGTTGCTTTTGCTGACCGATAATGTCAAGGGCCTTTGACAAGGAAGAGGTGATGGGTCGTGACCCTGTGACTTCTGAGTGTTGCTCGTTTCACTGTTCAGTCTGGAAGTGAGGCTGCGTTCACAAGCTCACTTACACGTCCATCCGGGCGTTCCGTGTCCTCCGCCGCCTCCGCAAGTGCCAGCTCCATGCGCTGCAGGGTCCAGGGCCAAGGCTAAGAGTGGCGCTGCGGCTGCGACGATGCTGGCCGAAGTGGCGTTGGAAGGCACCCAGCGAGGCGCAGAGTGTCTCTCGGGTTTCGGCTCGCTGTCTGCATGATCGACTTGGTGGCACGAAGTACCAGGCGCCTGGGGGACCCGAGGATGTGACGGGATTGGACGCCCCGAGTGTTTGCTGACCGAGTGTTGGCCTGCGCCTTTGTCTTTGGAGGCTTCGAAAGCTCAGTTCAGGAACCGACAGTCAGTCTAACCTCGCGAGGCGCACGTCGCCTTCCGCGGCCTGTCCGTCGGTCACGTGTGCAACCTCAATCCAAGTTCTCCATCATTCATCCATGGATCTCATGACCCCTGATTTCCTTGCTACCTCGTCCTGCTGCCGTCCTGCTGCCGTCCTGCTGCCGCCCTGCCGTTCTACAGATGTGGCTGCGCCAGTGGCGAATCTGGCGACCTGCATATTAGGCGCCCAGCGTGGCATCGCCGCCAAACGTGACCGTCAGCCTCGCCGTGCTGCACTGATGACTCCCCCAATCACACCTCATGCATCCGCCAGAGTGTCACGAGTTGCGGCTCTCGAAGGCTTTGGCCTGCCGCCTTCCAATGCTCTGCGGCATGGGAGCGCCTCTCTGCCTGTTGACCGCGAAGTCATGTACTACATTTCGTCATGCCGCGCCTCCAGGGGCGCAGACAGGGCGGTGGACGTGAGGCGCCGGACGGTATAATTCCAGTCCCTGGTCGTCAGGATGCAGCCAGCGGCTGGTTCACCCGCTGTCGCTTACTTCAACTCTGGCTCCTGCGTGTTGGCTCATAGCACTGCTACGTCCCCGCTCTGGGCTTTCTCGACTCTCGACTCCTCATCTCAGATCCGAGGAGCCCCAGCCGAGTCGACAGATGGCGGTCCAGAAACAGGAGCCGCTCGATGCGGAGCGGCGGTTTGCAGACATCCTCGCCGCGGCGGCCAATCGCTACAAAGACAAGTCGGGCGAGGCTTCTACCGACTTCACGACCCCGCGCATGAAGTCGGTTGACGAGCTCAAGCAAGAGCTGGGCCGCCAAAACGATGGCTTCGCCGCGTTCCGAGCAAAGCGCCAGAACATCTTCGACGCCGTCGGTGCGGCGCTGAAACCCATCGAGCTCGTCGGGGACATTGTTTCCGGTGCGGCTTCGGAGGCCTTTGCGCCGGCGCAGAACATCTACGCCGCCGTCTTGTTTCTGGTGAATGCCGCGCACAACGTGACATCGGCGTACGACTCCGTCGTGGAGCTGTTTGTGCAGCTCAAGGTAGGTGAAGGCAAGATGATTCCTCAGTCAAGCCATCGCTCACCGCCATGTCAGGACTTTACGTTTCGACTAGACGTCTACATCCAACACCAGATATCGCCCTCCTTGCGCGAGAAGTTGGTCTCCATCCTAGCAGCACTGTTTGAGGTTCTAGTTTTGGCATCCAACGAGATCCGCCGCGGCCGTGTCAAGGCGTACTTTAAGCAGCTCTTTGGTTCTGAGAGCCCGGTGCAACCAGCGCTCGAGAAGCTCAAGCTCCTGACCTCGAGCGAAGAGCGGCAGGTCGTTGCAGATACATACGGCGGCGTCTCTCGGCTCGACATCAAGACTGATCGCATCGAGACCATCATTACTGAAGTCAACCAAGGCGTCCAGAGCCTGCAGTCTGAACACCGCGAGCGCTCCAATCTTGCCGACGTGGATAAGCTGCGACGCATTCTGGTCCCTTCGCCGTTTCCAGAAGACTTTTACAATGCCTTTAAAAAGTCCACGGTGCCGGGCACTGGGGACTGGATACTCGAGGACGAGGGGCTGAATGCCTGGCTGCGAGGAGAGAAGCCGTATCTGTGGATATCCGGCAACGCAGGTCAGTCGACGCACAACGCAAGGCCGCTAATGGTGGCTAATGATTGGAAAAGGCACCGGGAAATCGTACCTGACGGCACGCATCATAGCTTGGAGGAAGGAAACCATGGACCGCCATACGAGCGTGGGCTACTTTTTCTTCCGAGCAAACAACCCCGAGACCAGGTCTGTGCTGCAAGCTCTACGAGACGTTGCGTACCAGCTCAGCGAGAGCGATGCGTTTTACGCCAAGGACCTGATGCAGAGGCTGCACAGCCGGAACGACATCAAGACGGTGGCGAGCGCCTTCCGGCAGCTCTTCTCAGCTTCCATCGGAACAGACCAAGTCACCAGGACCAAGTACATATTCCTGGACGGCATCGACGAGGCCAACAAGGAGGAGGTGAAAGAGCTCCTCTCTATTCTTGCGCCGAGTGACAACTCGCAGCAATCCGCATGCGCACCCCATTTCCAGTTTGCCCTTATCGGGAGATCCTACGTGTCCGACGACGTCACCCTGGCCCTCGATTTACCTGCCCTCGGCCAAGCCTTGAACACGGTGCAGGTCACGCCAGACCGCAATGCAAAGGATGTCAACGCTTTCATCTACGACAGCGTCCTTCACTCACGGGTCTTGAGTCGTACGAGTGTCGACTTCAAGACAAAAGTCATTGAGGCCCTGGAGAAACAGGCGGATGGGCTCTTCATTGTTGCCAAGTTCATGCTCGACGACGTCAACCGCAAGCGTCACCAGAGCTCAATCCTCGGAAGCCTCGAGTCTTACCCAAAAGAGATTGACGGGGTACTGCAGAAAACGCTTGAGAACCTCTCCAGGACGATACACGAGGACGATGCCAGGGACCTCAACGAGATGCTTCGATGGGTTGCATGTGCAGAAGAAGTTCTGACGCTGGAACAGCTTGAATCGGCACTCACCATGAAGTTCAAAGACCCGCCCCTGGTACCCCTGGAGGAATCCATCCGTGGCCAGTACGCTTGCTTCTTTGAGCTCGAGCGCGAAGACGGCCTGACCACGGATGACCTGGTCAAGGACTTGGAAAGAGCGCGACGAGACTTGAATCGTGACCTCAGCCCGGCGAGACGAATGGGCACTGGCAGGAGTCTCAGTGTCGGAGAAGCACCCAACCCCAGGCGTCTGAGCGCTGCTGGACGAGGCAGCCTGAGTCGACACTCAAGCCCAGGGGCAGGACAGCTCAGCCCAACGCGACAGCTGAGCCCAGGCCACGGCTCCGACGTCATTATCGATGCAGAAAGCGACACGGGGTTTCGGTCAAACAAATCAACAACCCGCGTCACCTTCTTCCACACATCCGTCAGAGAGTTCTTCCGAAGTGGGCATGCCGTTAAAGTTGCTCCGTCTGACTCGCATGGCTGGACGGTCGGCTTTGACATTCACGAAGCACGCATCCGCATTCTGAGGACGTGCCTCAAGGTATTCACTAGTGCAGAGTGGTTCCGAGAGCTCGACCTCGGGCATGGAAAGGAGGCGATGAAGCAGTACGCTGCATGGTACTGGCAAGAGCACGTCGCAGCCATTGACCCCGCGACCGTCTCTCGTGACGATAAGCGCCAGCTCGGCCCTCAGCTATACAGGATGCTCACGGACGAAAACACGATTCTTGACTGGAGCAACATGTATGAGAAAAACGACGAGGGTCTGGAGGTGCTCACCGATGGCAACATCCGTGGCCTCCGACGGTGGTTCAGCGACTTAGATGTCGTGGAGAGCCTGACTACGGAAGCAAAGGCGTTCGCAAAGCAGTCGACCGAGAAGGGCTCCAACGTATGCGAAGCCATCGGCCGACTCTACGCCAAAGCCTGGTTGTCTGATGACTTTGAGCGGTATGTCCCGACGTTGTTCTGCTTCAAGATTGTGCAAAACGTCGCGTTCATGGATGCCGGCTACGAGTGGTCCCATGCCAACGTGCACTGGCCAGACATCTCCATCGAAGAGCGAGTGGAAAAGGCGACGAGCTGGGCGGGGCATCCCGAAACGGCACACTGGCACAGACGCGTCGGGAGCACGTACCTGACGCTGGGGATGCATACCGATGCCCTGAAGCACTATGATGCTGCTTTGAAGATCGACCACAACAGTGTCGAGACGTCGGGTCGCATAGCGTACTGCCTGTTCCAAGAAAAGAGGTACGGCGCCGCCTTGGAACAGGCTCTCGAGTGTGCCGCCATCGAAGAGCGTGACGCGCAAAACACTGCCCTCCGAGAGGCAGCGTTGAGGAACAGCAGGTGGCGGCTGTACAAGGACTACTATCTCGTTGCCCGGTGCTCTTATCGCACGGGCAAGGTAGACCTTGCGCACGAGTACTTTCACAAGGCCATCAGGAGCGCGGCCGATGCGGACCTGAACCAGTCCGAGTTCCTGGAGCCGGAGACGGGCTACCTCGAGGTCTTGGCTGCCGAAAGCCTGGACAGCGAGGTCATGGAGCTCGTGGAGGAAATGTCGAGGCACGTCACCGGCAACAAGCACGGGCAGAGCCGCTTCGTTGAGCTCCTCCTGGAAAAGCACAACAGCCCGTTGGTCATGGACTGGATCCCAAAGGCAGCCAGCAAGACGGGCAAGTCGGAGTTTTTGCTGGAGCGACTCGAGCTGGCGATGAACATTGCGGCGACGATGCGGTACTCGCTGACGGTGCTGTGTCTGCGACTCGCAATCGGCACCACCTACGCGTACAGCCGGAACGTGGACGACGCCATGCTCACGTTTGAGCAGATCTCGCTGCTGGAGTACCGCCCACGGGGGAGCATCCCCACGAGGCTGGCGTACGCGGCGTCGTTTCAGAAACTCGCCGCGCTGTACAAGCAAAAGGCCCTGCACGAGGGATTGCAGACCCCGGAAGCGACGGGCTGGATAGCCAAGCTCGAGGTCGTCCGGCAGAAGCAGGACGAGCATCGCAACTTCAACATGCCAGCCAACATGCTGGGCTCCGACGTCAACGCGGCGTCCATCTACCTCGCCAACTTCTACCGCCGCCTCGGCAGGGCAACGGACGCGACGGCGCTGCTGAAGGCCCTCATCCGCGACAGCCTGGACCTCTTGTCGGACGCCGAGCCGCTCAACGACGTCTTCGCGCTCGAGAACCTCCTGCGCATCTTCATCGCCGCCGACGACGTCCCCAACGCCCAGGCCCTGGCCCGCTCCATGCGCAGGGTCAACCCGGAGGCGTCCATCGGCACCCCCGGCGACACACCGACGGAGCGGCACGGCGCGCCGAAGCTGCCCGACATCCAGTCGCACGAGCGGAGCTGCTTCCAGTGCTTCGACGCCGTGCCCGCGTGGGAGGGGTTTGCCGTGTGCAGACACTGCATGGAGTGCTTCTGCGAGGGGTGCTTGGACGAGGTGATTCGGCGGCCGGGGAACAGGACGAGCGACGGGAACGCGACGGTGGTGTGCCGCAGCGATCACGACTGGTTCACGGTGCTGCCGCTGGATCGGTTCCTCCACACGGGGGAGGTTATGCTGGAGGATGGGCGGGTGCTGGGGTTTGCGGAGTGGAGGGATGGGGTGAGGAAGAGGTGGGTGTTGTGAATGCTCTGGAGGTGTACGCAGTATTAGACGTCGCAGTATAGAGTTGTGGCAGAGTATCAGTTGTGTCGACGGTATTGCAACTCGTGGTGTTGTTAGAAAGCGTGAGCCAAGTAAAATAAAATAAAAAACAAAAAATGTAAAAAAGACAGCACCACAGCAACTTCAAAATATTCAGCATATTTTAATCACTGCAGGGGCAAAAAATAAGCCGGATGGCGGAGCTCTCCCGCCGGGAATTGAACCCGGGTCTCAAGCGTGACAAGCTTGCATACTGACCACTATACTACGGAAGATGGGAATGACTTTTGCAGTCATCGTAGCGGTGGTGACGAGGGATGAATTGAATGTGCTAATAAGGGTTTGCGCACGGGGAGTCCACAAAGTGGAGTCGAGCCGTGGAGACCGAGGCAGGGTTGGTGAGTCGGTGCGAGGGCGCTTGTTACACTGCCTGGACAGGAGAGGTGAATACGAATAGCTGCATGGGGCTGTGAGAGGGGAGCAGGATACATGGCGATTCGTGAGCCTGCATACGAGTAAGGTACATGAGATTTGAGCTCCAGCCGCCTCGGTATAGGGTAGGCCGCTCGGAGCCGAGGACTGTCTGTCATTGACCGCAGTATAGCTGTGCCGGTCTGGCTCGTACTGATGGAGAGGCCTCAATTTGATGGTCTGTATAAAGGCAGAGTTTCGGAGATGAACGAACTGGAGTAGGCTACAGCTTTGAGTGCAAGGCCAAGTCACAAGGCGTCGGACACATCTACACATACACCATCACAGCTTCGACTGCTGCTGCTCCCTCTTGACCCTCTCCCGCAACTCCTTGCGCAGAATCTTGCCCGCCGGGCTCCGCGGCACGGCATCCACCAGGACGACGCCGCCGCGCAGCTGCTTGTACGCGGCCACCTGTGCCTTGACGTACGCGGCCACGTCCGCCTCCGAGACCTTGCCCCTGGCGGGGGGGACCAGCACCACGTACGCGCGCGGGGCCTCCGTGTCCTTGTGCGGGACACCGATGACGGCTGCGTCGGCGACGGAGGGGTGCGCGAGGAGCACGCCCTCGAGCTCCGCGGGGGCGACCTGCAGGCCCTTGTACTTCATGAGTTCCTTCTTGCGGTCGACGATGTAGAGCAGGTCGTTTTCCATGCGGAGGATGTCCCCGGTTCGGAACCAGCCGTCGGCGGTGAAGGCCGTCTTGTTGGCTTCCGGGTTGTTGTGGTAGCCCTTTGTTATCATGGGCCCCTTGAGGAGTGCTTCGCCGGGTTCGCCGGGCTTGACGTCCCGGTCGTCGTCGTCGACGAGTCTACGTCCCGTCAGAAGCTAGCGCGGCAGATTGCAAAGGGGACTCACCTCAGGGTGACGTTGGGCAGCAGCGGGCTCAGGCTGCCGATGGTGTCCATGCGACCCGGCGGCGTGTGCGTCACGGCGCCCGTCGTCTCGCTCAGGCCCCAGACCTGCGTGACGATGGCGTCGGGGGCGATCTTGTCGCTCGCCGCCTGCTGAATCTCCCTGCTCAGCGGCGCGGCGCCGCCCGCGGCCAGCCGCACGCGCGAGAACTGGTCCTTGACGCCCGGGTGCTTCGCGATGGCCGCGTAGATGGGCGGCACAGAGAAGAAGTTGGTGACGCCGAGCTCCGCGCTGTACCGGATGAAGTCATCTAGGTTAAAGGCCGGCATCCAGTACACGATGCCGCCCTCGTAGATGGGGTTGATGAAGTAGCCCTGCACGCCGGCGATGTGCGCAGTCGGCAGATGGCCCAGCGTGCGCTTGACCCAGCCGCGCCCCTGCCGGTGCCGCTCGTCGAGGACGGGGCGGCTCACGGCCGCGGGCAGAAACACCTCGGCCACGACGTTGGCGTGCGAGACGAGGACGCCCTTGGGCAGGCCCGTCGTGCCGGACGAGTAGAGGATGCAGATGGTGCGGTCTGCGAGAACCTTCGGGTCGGTGATGGGCTGCCAGAGAAGGGCGTTCTTGAAGTCGCACTTGAGGGAGCCGTCGGCGCTCTCCAGCCTGACCTCGGGATGCGACGTCAGAACGAGGACGTTTTTCTCGGGCAGGCCGGCAATCCTGGCCGCTTCCAGCGCGGTGCGGCGCAGATCCCCGCTGCAGATGAGCACGTTGCCCGGTCCGTCCTTGATCTGCCTTGCGAGGTCGCCCGGCGTCCCAGACGGCGACGCGGCCGAGTATATACCCTCGGCCGCGATGACGCCGTAGAAGAGGCACGCCAGCGCCGACTGGCCCGTCGACACGGCCACCACGATGTCCTTGCCCGGGCCCGAGGCTCCGACTCCATAGTTGTGGCGGAGGAAGTAGGCGAACTGAGCTGTGAGCGCGCGGGCGCGCGACTTGGTGATGACCTCGAGGGGGCTGCTGGCTTCGGCGTGGAGGGCGGTGTGTTCCTGCGAGCGGGAGTGGCGCGAGTCTGGCGTGCAGTGTTAGATGGACACTGCAAAGGCAGAATGGTTAAGTTATCTTGACTAACATACCGAACAAGAGCGTGAGAATGTCCAAGTCGGGCACCGATACTTGGTCTGCCGTGCCGTAAATCATATTTGCAAACTCGCTGAGCAACTTGCCGCGGAGAGATCAATCGCTTCAATCAACGAGCATCTACACGACACAACCTCGAATCTGGCTCTTTATATCTGCACAATCGTGAATCGATAGTCTGGTCAGGGGCTACCCGCCAATGGTGGCTTCTGGAGATGCCTCGGCCCCGGCGTCTCGGCGCGCTCGACGGCTCGTACCCCGCATGCGGGGATTGTCCGGGGTCAACTCACGCGGCCGACGACGACTGGAGATGAACCGCTGAGATGGGGATGCAAAGTGCTATGGATCGTGTGAGGATGAAGGAAAGAAAGTGAATAGGAAGGAAGAAAGTCCCCCCAACAGCAATGTGGCCTACGTGACACGTCTTGATGCATGTGCTGTGGCCAATGCGATCGTGCATGATTGTTGGCTGCACCCGACGAAGGTGTTACTCGGACCAACACGAGGCCTTGGCGTCGGTAGCTTCGGGGCCGGACGAGCCGACTTGGTTCCCCAAGCCCCTCGACAGACAATACAGAGTTGTTCTATTGAGAGAGCGGAGGTGGCGCAACTACAGCAACCGTGCCGGTCCCTGGGCTATACAGAATACAGGAAAAGCTACAGCGAAGAGGATGGTTTGTAGGCCGGGATGCGGAGTTTTCGATGCAAATGGTATCTTTCCTGCAGCACATTAAGGTAAGATAAAAGACAATGGACAGGCAAGCCGGGGCTGGACGGGGCGGTTCGTATCCGTTTGGTCCCCTGCCCACTGTACGAACAGTCATTCAAGAACTCTTCCAGAAGCTTGGCAGCCCAAACATCTACGAAGTACTTGGTAGACATAAAGCCCGCAGAATGGTGATGTTACGTTTGCAGTAAGATGAATAGCCCGCGTCTCGTGACGTAATACTTTACTGTCGGAGCTGCCAACTTGCGCCAAGGACACAAGATTCTGTTGCGCGCATGTACTCGATGAACAAAACCGGGCAGAGAAGGTTCCAATCGGTCTTGGCCTCAACGAGCACGCCCATTATCAGCCTCGAGTACAATGTTCGTCCACGCCCACACAGAGGCGTTCCTGGTTCGGTGGCGCTGCGGGCCGACTTGGGAAGGCTTCTAGACGCCGGAGCCAGGAACAGCAGCATGCCAGTATCGCATTAAGAGTTTGGTCATGCGGTTTCCCCTACACAATAGATGCGGGCACGAAGACATACCGTCATCACACCATCCAGTTGGCTGGGCCGTATCGCATCGCATGCGGGGGCGGAGTTTAACTGCCGCTCCGGGTTGTGGAGTGCAGCTGGCTAAACACCATGCATAGGCACTGCAGAACCGTATTCGTAACACATGTAAGCGGCGCCGTTGCCGGCATCTCGCAACTCCCATCGCGATTTACCGACCACATCTTCCCGACCCAAGCCCCGTCGCCCGTCGACCATGGTTCCGTTGCCCTCTTCACCCGAACTGCCGTGTTGAGTGAGCCGCCAAGCGAGGTAGAGCCAGACTCTAGCCCTGATCAGGCAGCTGTTCCCAGGATCCGTGGAGCCGCCAATATATTAAGCTTATGTGTCCTGCCGTATGCTTGTAATTGCCCCGACGAGGTGTCACATCAATGATGTCCTCCAGTAGCCGTCGCCGAGTGGTGACACGAGACCCTTGCATCGCCTGCTCGAGTTTGCCCGAGTGGGCAGCTGCGCAACATGGACGCCACTGACGAGTAGGTACACAGCACGGAAAAGCACGCACGAATACCCACAAGTCTATGTGATCTTGTATAAAGAGGCCGCGGCTGTCGATCTGCGTCCCAAGGATAGACTCGCTCGCTATTCCAGCCTCCCTTGAACTGTGCCCTCTGACAATTCTTTGACCATGCACTTTAACGCCGCCCTCGCCGTTCTTGCGGCATCATGCCCGGCTGTCCTCGCGGCGCCGTCGTATGCCCCCGTCGAGACCGGCGCTCTTCGTCTGGTCAAGACGTCCGAGAGCGATCCTGGCCAATGGATCAAGGAGGAGGACAAGTTCGAGCTGTTCACATCCAAGGGCATCGGCTTCATCGACATAACCGATATCAAGGTCGGTCATCGAGGTAGCGTATAACTCTGGGCACTCAGCTCACATCTCGCCATAGGATGAAGAGGTTTTGGCCATTCTGTCTGCTGCGTCGGACACGAAGCTCGTCCAGCGGGCCGTTGTCTACCCCACGAAGCTGGGGCATGTGGACGAAGCCAAGAAGCTAATCTCTGCGTCAAACACGGACGGGCCCAAGAGCTGGATGAAGAGTCTCTCCGAGTACGACACCACAGACTGACAGTGTGTACATGGCTGATGTGTGTGCCTAGCTTCCATACCCGCCACTACCAGTCTGCGACGGGGACGAAGGCCTCCAACTGGATGTTCAACCAGGTCAAGAAGATTGCGTCGCGCAACTCGGCAATCACTGTCAAGCAGTTCAAGCACCGCTTCAACCAGCCGTCTGTCATTGCCCAGCTCCCCGGCGAGAGCACCAATCTGAGTATGCCCCCTGCTGCTGAAAGTCTCCGCCTGGAAGCTGACTTTGCCGTGCAGTCATTGTCGGCGCGCATATGGACTCCACTGGCGGATCGGCCAGCGCCCGCAGCCCCGGCGCCGACGACAACGCCTCCGGATCTGTCACCATCCTCGAGGCCCTCCGCGTCCTCGCAAACAACGGCTTTCACCCCAAGAACACCATCGAGTTCCACTGGTACGCCGGCGAGGAGGCCGGCCTCTTGGGCTCCAAGGACGTCTACGCCAACTACAAGTCCGCCGGCAAGAAGGTCGTCGGCTTCCTGAACCAGGACATGACGGGCTACTCGCCCAGCGGCAAGCCGGCCGTGTTTACGGACAACGTCGACCCAGCGCTCTCCGAGTACGTGCGGATCATTGTGGCCGAGTACACTGGTATTACGCCGCTGAGCTCCAAGTGCGGATACGGATGCTCTGACCACGCCAGCGGTCGCGCCAATGGCTTCCGTAAGTAGCTCCCAGAGTGAAGCGTCGTGATCGTAGCTAACGAAGGCTCAAAGCGTCTGCCTACGTTGGTGAGGATGAGATGAAAAACTACAGCCCCTACGTCCACACTGCTAAAGATGTGAGTGTTTCCGCATTTGCAACGAATGCAAAGTGGCTGCTGACAACATGCCAGACCATGGACACCGTCTCGTGGGACGCTGTGCAGCGGCATATCAAGCTCACTATTGGCTTCTTGGTCGAGGCCTCCTACGTCCAGGGGAACTAAAGCGAGAGTGATTGATGCGATTGGCGAGCGAGGACCATAAACGAGGGGTTGTGCATGACGATTCCATAGGCGTTAGGAGGACCACACCCATATGCAATTGTATATATTTGCCCCATGAATCATCGTCATATACTTCGTATACAAAATGAGCAAAGTTCGCCGTAGCGGGTTGGCGTAGTTTCACTTAGATAGCCCGATAGCCCCTACAGGCGCTTTTGGTAGTTTTAGGTACAGCCCTCAAAAAGATGGCTGGAGGCTACACTCGATTGATTGATCCACGAGTCACAGCAGAGTACTTCGTAGACCTACTTGCAGACTAACGTCCATGTGAACTGTTGGTCAGCAGTGATCCCCTTCGACGGTTATGGCCAAATCAGGAGATGCCCGAATCCAGAGAGGTTCATTTAAGAGATGTTGGTACGAGACTACTGAACTTTTTGAAAGCACCTCTGTCGAGACGAAGCTCATAGAAGCGGGTTCACGAATGCGATCGTTGAATATCTTGCTGTTGGCCTATACCACGCGACTACACTGAAAGCACTGAACCCCTTGACTCTTGACCGCAGTCATGACTACCAACGCTGAAGTCGCTATCAATCTTTTGAAGACTACCTTCCCCGGGCGGGTTATAACTCCAGATGTCGCGTCCGAGTATGAAGCCGCCGTTGCTGGATCTTGGTCCCAAACATGCTGGACACCCGCCGCCGCCTACGTTCATTTGGCTAGTAGGCAGGATGTTTCCCAAGCACTAACCATCATCAAGAAGACGGAGTGCAAATTCGCCATCCGATCCGCTGGCCATAACCCCAACGTGGGCTTCAACTGTGTCGACGAGACAGGCGTCGTCTTGGACATCCGCCGGCTTCAGTCTAGGAACCTCGGTATGGATGGTGTGGCAAGCATTGGCGCTGGAAACACCTGGGGTGATGTGTACGCCTGGCTCGAGGAACGTGAGCTCTCGGCCGTCGGCGGCAGGGACAAAGAGGTCGGATTGGCTGGCTTCCTCCTTGGAGGTAAATGTCAACTCATGCTGTCTACTCCGTCCATTATCTAACGCATCAAAAGGCGGCTTGGGAGCTTTTCCGAATCTCCACGGACTTGGAGTAGACGGTGTTAGAAGCTTAGAGGTGGGACTCTCGCGGCTGTTTCTTGTTCTCATTGCTCACTGCTTGCGCCCCGTCCAGGTTGTGCTGGCGGATGGCACAATTGTCAACGCCAATGCCGAGACGAACCCGGATCTCTACCGCGCCCTCAAAGGCGGTGGCTCAAACTTTGGTACATGGAAGATTTAGTATCGCTCACGCTGTCGCGGCAAGAGAGCTGACTCATTGGCCGCCAAACAAACAGGCATCGTGACACGGTTCGATCTCAACACTCACCCCTTGGTAAATGTCCAGTACACAATCAACAAGTATGAGTCGCTATACCACGTCGAGGTCATCAATGCAGCGATAGCGATGCAAGAAAGAATGGAGGTGGACCCTAAGATTGGTCTGTTTGTCAATTTCAATCATGCCTGCATCATGGTTGGGCTGATGTACGCCGACTGGACCCCCGAGGAACCCAATGCCTTCGAGCCCTTCCATGAAATTAAAGAACTGGCGGTACCACTTATTATATCGCGCAAAGGCACCTTGTTGTCGCTCACCGAAGCCATGGGCCACGACCAAGCTTCCAAAAAGTATGCTACCCTGACACGCCGTGAGCTGTGATCGCGGAGCCGCTGGCGATGACATTTTCTCATTCGACGCAACAGACAGGCCATTTGCACAGTGACCTCTAAAGTCTCCCATGACCTCTATGCCGATGTCCACAAGTCTTGGGCGAAGGCATGTGAGGATCTCCCAGCGGGGGCCTATATGCATTACACAATCCAGCCGGTTGGGACGGCGGGCGTACAAGCTGGCGAAGACCACGGAGGGAATACATTGGGCCTGGAAAAAGTCTCACAGTGCTGTAAGCATCATCGATAATTCTTCCCGGTATTTCTACCAGGGCACATATGATCTGGCTAACTTGGTATTGCGCAGGGTGGGTGTTCACCTGTCATTGGCCCAAGGATGGCAGCGACGATGTCGCCGCACAGATGGTTGTCAACTCTATGGCCCAGAACGTGCAGGCCCTTGCGGCGGAGAAAGAACTCTTACTCGACTATCTTTCTATGAGCTTCGCCAATGCCTCCCAGAAGGTTTTGCGTAGCTACCGCGCCGACAACGTCAAGAGGCTGCAGGAGGCAGCTGCAAAGTACGACCCCGAGGGTGTGTTCCAGAAGCTGCAGAATGACGGGTTTCTGTTGCGGAACAGTGTCTGAAGGAAGCCCGTCATATGTATTTACTTTACTGGTCTCTCCAGACCTCGGACAAGGCGTGCAGCTTCATCAGGTCGCTTCAAGCACGGAGCGAGACGTAAAAAGTCTATATCGTATCACTGCGTGCTCTTCTCCCTTCAATTTTATTTTCGTTGGACTGAACGAATGGAGAATTGCTAAAACATGAAACCATGCTATATTAGCAGGGACATACGTAAAGCCGGTTCATAAGATGCACCCTGATGATGGGACTGGAGTCCTCAAACTAGGTAGCATCAGATGGGGCCGTGTGGGATGAGGCAAACTTGTAGAGAGCAAGAGCACATACGTAAGCTCGTATGAAGAGCATAACGAACTTGATGGATACGAGGGCGCAGTCATTTGCGAAACAAACCTTATGTGGTGGGTTTCTATTAATCCCGAGTCAAACGCATACGTTAAAGAACTTCGTTGTACGAGTATGGCCAACGTAGCTAGTAGAGGCTCCCTCCATCGAGTCATTGTAAAGGGCCTATCCTACTCTCCGTGCAATTAACGGCTGCTCTCCCTGTGCGAAATATGCAAGTATTCCCAAGTGCCTACGCGATGTGATGCAAGAAAAAAGCGATCTAAGCAATTTACGTAGTCCATTCACCAACATTCTCTTTTTCCCCTTGCGAATTTCATCGTGCGATGGGTGCAATTTACGGACTAGAATCTGGCGGCTCCGTGGTCACTGGAACTTATGGGGAAGTTGCGGAGAAAATAGCTGCTTTAATATAGACAGAAGCGGTTCAGGACGGGAGGAATAGAGCGGCCCTCCCACCTTGACCAACTGGACCCACCGACATTGCTCTCTAAGCAACAGAATAAATGAGAATATGTAAGTAGTATGAACTACTTCCCGTAGACAACTGCAAGCGCACGCTCTGGAAAGAGTACTTTGTACTCTACCTAGGCTTGGAAATCGAGTAAACGGCTCCCAGAGCTGCAACTACGCCCCATATGTATATTCTAGATGAGGCCGAACAGTAGAAAAGTGTTTTTTTAACCTCAAGTTACCGCAGCGCGGGATACCGAGAGATTTCGCCGCCTCCTCCAGTCCGATTGCTGGGCGGCAGAAGAGCCAGTATAATAAAGGCTGGTGTAGCGGGGCGAGCACCGCTGTCAAGTACGCAATCAAGCAATAGTGCCAAGTACTAATGAGTAGCTTCGCGTCAAATTTAAGATACATTGTCATGCGGGTTATGGTAGTTTACGGGAACTCCGTAGTCTCAGGGCAATTCTATTGCCAGAGAAAAGCTATAAGAGAGCCTCACATCGTCTGGTTTTTCTAGAGTATTCCATCAAACATTGAATCACCATCCTATTGTGCACTACTGCTGCCATTTTTTACAAGATGCGCTTCGGCATCCTTGCTTTCGCACTGCCGCTTGCAGGGGCTCATCCCCAGCGGGCTGCTGTCTCTAGAAGTACCTCGACGACCTTCAAAGCGGATATCCGAGCCGACACAAATCGCGATGGACGTGTCGATCTACAGGGGACAACCGATGTTGAGGGAAAAGACACCTGGTCTGAGACGGCCGGAGCTCTTATGCTCCCGAATATTGGAGACACAAATAGGCGCTGTTCGGAAATGATAGCTGAAACATGGGGAGGACCTGACGATGCCATGACAGTCTGCGACGACGCTTCCGACAACGTCCAGCGGGCTCCGTTGCTGATGGCTCCTCTCCGAACGGTCCCCATCCCGGATCTCAGCCCATCAGCAAAGGGAACCATAACGGTTTTGGATGCAAGGGCCCGCGGTTCCGTCCGCATATTTCGACCCAAGGGAGAAGACTGGGAGATTGTCGAAGACGAGACGACATTTTCTGCTGAGGAGCTGGCAAAGGGGCTACAGCTTGGCATCGACTCGCGCGACACCCGAGGCTTCAAAACCAACGGTGGCGAAGGCGTCATTGAGCCCCGTGATACGGAACACCCCCCCTGGGATGGCAAAGCAACGGTCCGCTTTACCGTTACCGACGGGAATAAGACGTCCACGGATTCCGTCATGTTGCGAGTCGCTCCGATTCTCACCCCCCATCATCTGCAACGTGTGGAAAAGGTCCTTGCCAGTAAGGTCGGTGACTGGGAACGGGGTGCAGAAGAGAGAAAAAAAATGCTGGAAGGCATTGGGCAGAGCATGAAAAAGGCCGGGCTTGAAGGTGGAGTGACCGAGCTGGCTGCCCATGACAAATGGGCCCAGGACATCTTCGAAGCGGCATATGCAAGCATGCCCGGGCCTGACGGACCCGTTAGCCTGCGCATAATGGTACCATCACATGGCAGGAAGCAGTCTGATGCGGTTTATACCGCCTTCCAAGCCCTTCGAGAGACTGGAGTTGGAGCCGTCTACTATCCCGGACTCGGCTATGGAGATGGAAATACCTTGGACGCCATGGGGAACCTTGAGACAATTCCGCCTTACGAGTTCAACGGTAAGAAGTACCCTGCCGGGAGAATCATTATGGGCGGCAATGTGGAGAGCAAGAGGGTACCTCACTTGACGGAATTCCTCCGCGCCCAAGAGGTCCAGGACCCGATTATCCTGGACTCGACATGGCTATACGTCCAGCACGTCGACGAATATGTTCAGTTCATGCCGGCAAAGTCTCCTCGGGGCTGGTGCGTCATGGTCAGCGACCCGCTAGCTGCGCTGCAGATCTTGAAGGACGCCAACGCCACCGGTCTCGCAGACACTCCGCTCTCCTCGCACTACGTTCCTCCTCAGAACAGGCCTTCGAATTACCCTTTCAAGATCAGCGACTATTTCCAGAATCCCGAGTGGGAACTCAGGGTCAATACTGAGACTGCGCAGCGCATCGAGGAGACCATTAACATCCTCAAGAAGGAGACTGGAGTAACGGACGAAGAGATCTTTCGCGTTCCGGTGCTCTATGGCAGCCATAACCCGGCGCCAAAGCAACGACGGGACGAAGAGTCGCAGCGCCAGGCCAAGGATGACCAGTCTGGGGACGAGGAACTGGACCAAGTGGAGGCAGCAGGTGGACGCGTGGGGGGCAATGAACGACGTGACAATGCTGGAGTGTTTCCGGTCGGCTCTACTTTTCCCAGCGCCATCAATGGCCTTGTCTTGAGCGATTCGGTCTATGTTGCACCCAAGCAATTCGGCCCTGTGGTAAACGGCACGGATATCATGGAAGAGGCCGTGAAGAAGGCGTACGGCAAAATTGGATACACTGTTGACTTTGTGGACGACTGGCCCTTCTTCAGATCCTACGGAGACGTCCATTGCGCAACCAACACTTTGCGAGACATATCTACCCCCTGGTGGAAGTTCTGAATACA
Source organism: Tolypocladium nubicola (assembly GCA_024340505.1). NCBI lineage: Eukaryota > Fungi > Ascomycota > Sordariomycetes > Hypocreales > Ophiocordycipitaceae > Tolypocladium > Tolypocladium nubicola. The sequence continues at coordinate 28,115 of JALHCA010000723.1, read as the reverse complement.
CATACGCCCGTCATGGGGCGCGTTGCCTACACTTGCCTATGTTTGGTAGAGCTGAAGGCCAGCCTGGTTGATTGCGACGCTACAGCCGAGGATAAAACGTTTGCCATCATGAAGGGGCCGCGAGACTTGGGCACCGATATGGAGACAAAAAGCTCAGTATTAGGAAATAACGGGCGTATGAAACTATTCTAATAGAATCGGTAATTGATGTTTTGATTTTATGCTGCTATTTTCGATATGATCTTCATTGCTTCTTCAGAACATACTTGAGCTGAGGGACACTCAAGGGGGTATTGCCGAACTATCTACATAAAACCTTCCAAGGATTAGAGCAGTGGTAAGCCTCTTCATTTCACGTAGGTAGCTAGTCTGAACCACTGATGTATATCGCTGAGCCTTCTGTCCCACATCCAAAATAACATGTAATGAATGACGCTTGAACTCGTGGTTGATGTCAGGTAAGTTCACTGAGTGTGTGATTCACGGCACTCACCTTGATGACTATATGTTGAGCCTGGTTGCCCTGCTGCTGATCTTCTACTTCTGGATATTACCAACAACATCCTCGTTTTCTCATACATCTCGCAGCCACAAACAGGCTCGGACACTACCTCAACATTGGCAAACAAAATAGCCTCTGCAACGGATTTCTCGGCACTTCCCTTCACGATGACCATCATTCAATACGTCCGAATGGTGTGTCCTAAGTGTGGAAAAATCTTGAGCGCAGCGGAGAACCCTCTACCTTGCAATCCTCAATGGTGTACTGTCAACGTCAAGGGTTTAAGCCCGCAATGTAAATGTGAGGGTGTTCTTAAGCATGTCTATCTTCAGCTACAAGCAGAAACTCCCTGTGATGTCTGCCAGGCTGAAGCTAAACAGGCGCAGGGCTGAGAACAGCCCTAGAACATAGCTGGATCTACGACTTGGGCTGACGGAAATGCCGAATGGGGGCGGGGGCTTTCTCAGGTACCCAAAGTCTGGGTTTTACCGGTAAAATAGCTAGCTACCTCGGCATGAGCATGATACGTTAGTGGACGTTAAAACCTGTCCGTGTCTAAGATTTCCTGTCTACAGAGCCTATCCATTTACAATGTGCCAAGCATTGACATCCTCGTCTTGCAGCACGGAAACCTTCTTGCTCTCTGTTCGTGTCCACTAGGGGTAGAGTGGACTGTACGTTGCATTTCCTTGCTTCCATTTTCAGCGATGCGATGTTAGAAACCGGGCTTTGCTGGTGTATCGTAGGCTTCCTCCCAGGGAGGTCCCTTAAGTGCAGTGAGTCACTCCATCCGCATGTGTGTGACACTCCTGTGGCACGCTGTGAGCTTTTAATCTGACATGAGGAATGTTTGTGAGCTTACAGTCGCAGCACTACTCGTCGCGCTCGGGGCGCTGCTCGAAACTGGAGTCGGCTTGTCCGATGACTCGGCCTTTGGGGGCTTCCCAGTGCACCCGACTCCTGGAGCGGCAATGTCGTATGCCCAGACGTCGATTGCGAAGAACTGCAGTGCGTTGCTATCGATGCCGCTCTTGTCCGATTTAGACTTTGCCAGCTCAACGACACTGATGTAGTTATCGGCGTAGTGGTCGACGATGCCTTCGCTTACTGTCGGCACATGCAAGAGCCTGTGCATGAGATCAGTTGCCCAGTACGTGTTGAGCTTGGACTCTGCCACAGTGTAGCCCGGGTTGCACACGGAGGACAGTGGTCGTCTCGCTTGAAAGGACAACGGGCAGATAACCGTCTCAGTCGTCGCATTACTGCCTCGCCAGTGGCCGGCCCAGTCTGACACCAGGACCTCGGTCAGCAGAGCTCCTGTCTAACCGCTGTCGGACATAGGTACATACTCTTTTGTGTTTCGCAGTTGCGGTCGGGGTCATCGCAGCGAAAGAGCATGCCAGTCTTATCTGCGGCGACAATGCGGTCATACCAACCGATGGGCGTAGCAGTCGAACCGTTGCCGAAGTACTTTTGGGTGAATTCAGAGTGGTTGCCCCAGCGGAGAAGATGATCTCTCGCATGCTGTGCAAGTTGAACTATCTCGTCCAAGCCTTGCTGAAGCTGTGCCCGTAGTGTGCTGTTGCATGACTGGTGAATGCTGAACGAAGCCTTCCAGCCATCAGACCAGTCATAAATCTTGTTTGGTGTGCCAGACTCTTTGGGTGCACTGAGGGTCGGCGTCGCCTGGCCCCTAGGGACTAGAGGCGAGCCGAGAGCACCAGGCATTAGGAGGCATGCGGCGAGTGAGGCGTAAAACAACATGATGGCAATGTCAACTCAAAGCGAGAAATCGTGAATGAGTTAATTCCTCGGGGTGGCTCTGGGAAGAGGACAGCTCGTACAGCTTCCTCGGTGGCTTTATATATGCGACCAGCTAGGCCGCGCTTAAGGCACACCAGTTGCCATTGACGCAATCTCCGTTACTGGATCTGAAATATGACATGGATAGAAGCAATATTTTACCAATGCGAATAACTCAGCTGGGGTTTCTGCCGCTGTTGGCGTAGGCATAATCCATCAAGGTTACAAGCTAAGCCTTAGATCGATGCCATCAAGGTGCATACAACGAGGTGCTGAAAACATTCTCCGCTCAGGAAACCAAAGTAGCACGAATTGCCGGCACGGAAAGCCAATCAGGTTGCAAAGATTATGCTTAAATGATAACCATACTGGCTGATGGACAGGGTTGCCTCGTGGCGGTGACGTACGAAGAAACGTTGGCTCACTGCCAGCCAATACATAAATCTCGCACTTCCACAGTTTGAATGACAAGTCTTCTTATGTAACGCACAGTCCAGTTGGTCAATGTATGCAAGAAGACAGCGGCTCTGTCTTTGAGCACCCATAAACGATGAAGGTACTGATAACAAGTACAGTGACTTGGAGGACGTCCTGACGAGACAGGCATTATCGACACAAAACGCAGTACATTCATGTCACCAATAGCACCCAAGGTCACGGCACTTCTCCAGTAGTTCTTCACACCAATGGCAAATGTGCGCGCACACTTGCAATTCGTCTCGGCCGTCTGACCAATCGTGCCGCGCGTTGTGACAGCACTACCTCCGTCTACCGGGCGTTGGACAAGCACTTCTCCTAGGTAGCTAACGACGTAGCGAGAGACATCTCTTCCTCTTGGATAGCTCGTGATATGTCCATGCTAAGATGTATTATGGGCAGGTATAATTCTACCCCGTTGCTTTGGATATGCTCAGCGCAACTTGCATGTATTGTTCCAGACTTGTCGGTTATTATAGAAAGCTTCTATATTTATCGCCATATTGCACCGTATCAGTACATAACTACAGCCGCAGGATAATTCGGAATGATCCCCTCAAGGCTTTGTCTGGAGTTCAATGTCTGCACTTTTTGGCGCTGTGTGCCTCCACATCGCGTAAGTCAAAGCAAAAGACGGCGAGTAGCAAGGATGGCCAACTCTAGAAAATAGGAAGAACAGCCAGTATTGTCATTATGCAGCTATCAAAGCACATGAACGATGAGAGGCCATCTGTTATAGAAGCCCAGACGCCTCGTTTATGCCTGACAGACCTCCAAGTCCCTGGCTGTTCCTCCACAATTTTTTTTTCTGTCTCTGATTTTCTGGTCCCGGGTCTGCACCGTCACCCCAACAAACTATCCAACCCAGGGGACCATATGCCCTTATATCTGTATGCAATGAGACCTCCGTCTTTCCCTATATTTACTTATCCAGTCCAACTCAGTAGCTTCTTCGGCAGTCTCTACCGAGCGAGTGTGCCCCTTTGACCCTACCCTCTAGTTCGATAGTTTAGCGGCCTTAGACGATGAGATGGTGCTGGAATCACCCGACGTTGATTTGAAGGTAATGGTGTAATCCGCATTGATGACAATCTCCGTCAGGGTATTCTCGTCCTCCTCTCGGAGAATATGCTGCTTGAAACCGACCGTGCTCCCCGAGTTGAACAGAGCAGAGGTAGTGACCTTGGCGGCTAACGAGGCAGCAACGGCGGCAGCGACAGCTCCCGGGCCGGTCAAACTACTGGGAAGTCCAACGATGACGGCGGCAGCAGTCATAATGGCATCCGGCGCAATGCTTTCTAGCGAGTCAATGATGTCCCGGAAGTTATCCGGGTCAGAGTAGTGGACCGTCTTCATATCCGGGCTGTACCAAGTGACCAGCCACCAGTCTCGGCCGGTAGTGAACGCCCCGGTGTTATACTCAACCTCGATACGCTCTGAGCCGAGCTTGCCGGGTTGGATGATGCCCCATTGCTGCTGGTGCTTGTAGTTGTCGCTGTACTTGTGCACGACGGAGACACCCACAAGCGGCCGCGGCGTGTTGTTGCGCACTGAGGCGAACGCGGTTCGCTTGGTCACCGCCACGGCGACTTGTACGAGTGTGAGGAAGGCCGAAAGGATTGTCGTCTTATGCATTTTGGCGAGCTGTAGTGGTTCTCAGTGAGAATTGAGTGAGTTGATGGCGAGAATCAGGAGGATGAGCTTTGAGTTGGTGGCAGGAATCAAGAAGGAGCCTGACCATGATTTATATTCTTTTCTTGTCTATGCGCCTGACTATCAGAACCATACTCTTCAGTACTCAATATTGGGAATGCGCCTTGTCGTGAGTAAGGTGATCGCGTTGCGCGGAGCTGTGGGCCAGACTCCAGTAAAAACCCACGGCGCCGGTCATGCACCCATCTTCTTAATATTGGACCTGATATACGTCCGGGGATTCGGCGTCACACAGGACCTCCGCGGGAATAATAAAGCAGCGTCGGAGAGAAGGCTACATATCTCATTTCCATATGCAGTCTCCATCATACAATCTAGCTACTCAAGCGCAAATACTTGAGGCAGCCGATTACTTGGTTTTCTACGTTTAATATAAAAGCCAGAATCGGCGCTCAAAGAGGCAGCCCAGTCTAAATGGCACGGGCCCCTCCTCTGCGTGGCGCAGATGGCTTGGTTCGACTGATATGAGACCACACATATCGGTGCCGAGGCTCAGGACTTAAGTAACGGGCTGAGTACAAGAGGAGGACACGGAGTTCCGCGGACATTCGGAGTGACCGACACGGAAGTTTAAGGTTCAGCACTCATTCATGGACGTTGAAGAGATATAACCAAGAGGTTCGAAGAATATATCTTAATATGGCCTACTCCTGAATGATGCCACCGAAAGAAGCCAAAGTTGCAATTGCTGGTAGTTGTAGCCGTACGAGTAAGGGTCTATTACTCCGGTCGAGGTTAACCATTAGCCATCCCTGTGTCCTGTTCCAGACGTTACAGTAGAGAGGTAGTCCATGCTAGGAGAAGATTGTAATATTGAGTGCTGGAGACGGGCGAGAAGCCATCACTTGCTAGCGACGCAGATATGACCGTTCATCATCAAGAAGTCCTCACTATCCCTCAACCCGATTCCATATTTTCTAGTACATCTTGAGCTCGGGATTTAATCCCACGAGGTCGGTAGCCTTGATCCAAGGCTCTTTTATCTCGATCTGCCATGCATCAGCCATAGATGCTTTTCAAGCCTCAATAAAGGCCTCTGCTTGATCCATTGATCTGAATCGCGTGTAGAAAGCACCACCAAATTAAGTGACTTCCGGCTGACCCTAGTCTCTGGAATTGGAAAGGTATGATGAACATCAAAGGATTAGGGTCTCTTGCTTCTTCCAATCATGGCAGACGCCAATCCCTGTGCAACAGCGCAAACACCGCCACTTTTGTGCACGGGGGTGGACTGTCCGGCTCCATCTCTGATGTTTCTTCAGACTCGACATGCCATTGTTTTTCATGTACTTTCGTGCATCTTCGATGGTGGTGAAGCTTCGATGTCTGGAGTAGCATCCAGTCACCCTTTGGCAGTCGAACAGGACACTTACGGGTCTTGTCCAATGAGACGCCATGCTATCGGCGGTACTTCAATTTACTAGTACGGCACGCTATGATAGAGGTCCTGGCAAGCGGCCAGTAGAAATCGCTACATGCATGTAGATCGGCCACTGGCTGAGCGGTGGCGACATCACCGTCACCTTGGTGCGTTGAGGGTAGTCGTAGTGACGCCCGACCTCCTTGCTGCGTTGGTGTTCAAGGAGCCCCCGCTGGCGTTGTACCTAATCTCTTTCGGCAGCGCCTACAAGTACCACTTGGCAGCTGGCGAATTGCCCTAAACAATCCACGCGCTCATTAAACGATCCATGGTGAACGGCTCTATTTAACATTTGTATTGTGTCTAGGCATGAAGGGTACAAGCTTGTGAAAAGGAGGTGATGTTGTGGAAGAATGTCTTGTGATGGAGGGAGGGCGTGGGTGTTTTTATACGTCGCAGTGATGCAACCATCTGCCTTTTTGGTGGCGTTGGGGACCATTGGAAGCTGAGTTGGGGGTCGCTGATGATGTGGCCTTCGGGCTCGAGGCGGGCCTTCGCCGCCGAGCCAAGCCGGCCGGCGCCGTAAGCCCGGCAGTCCGGGACCGCGACTCGATGCTTTTTGGTGCCGTTGAGGATCTTCAATGGCTATAAAGACTGCGTGCGCCTCGACCAAGGCCGACTCTCAGAGCCTCAATCATTGAGCCACGACGCATCTACGACGTCAGCCAGCAGTCCATTTCCTTCATCCCGAATTCGCGGCCTTTCATATGAGGCTCAGCACCCAGTTCCTGTCATCTCAAGACGCACCTGAACTATCACGGAGCAAATCTAGGAGCACTTGGCAAGATCACATTCGAATCACACGTCATGACAACCGAACAAGCAAGCATCGCCGTCATCGGCGGTGGACCTTCCGGCCTCTGCCTCGGCGCCCTCCTCCACAAGCAGGGCATCCCATTTACCGTCTACGAGCTCCGCGACAAGCCGAGTGACGGCATGCTCTCCACGCCATCCGGCATGCTCGACCTCCACCAAGAATCGGGTCTCGCTGCCATCCGTGCATGTGGCCTGTGGGAGCAATTCCTACCGCTCACCGCGGAGTGCGGAGAGAGCATGGTCATCATAAGCAAGGACGGCACCGTCAGACACAAGGACTTTGGCGAGCTGTCGTACCGACCGGAGATTGCGCGCAACTCGCTGACACAATTGCTGCTCTCTGCAGTGCCGGCCGAGAGCATCAAGTGGAACCACAAGTTGCTCAAGGCGACGAGAGCAGCTAGCGGCAGGATTTCTCTTGATTTTGGGGACAACAGCATCAAGGAGCATGACTTCGTCGTCGGTGCCGACGGGGCTTGGTCAAAAGTGCGACCACTACTCACGGATATTAAGCCATACTACGGAGGCGTTAGCTATGCAACTCTGCATATCCTGAACGCGACGGCCAAGCATCCCGAGCTCGCAGCGATGGTTGGACCTGGGTCGTGCTTCATCCTGGGCAATAGCAACGGGCTGGTCACGCATCGCAGCGTCAACGACTCCATCTCCCTATACGTCAGCGTCGCCGACAGCGATGAGCACGCGATGCAGAACAAGACGTCTGGCCTAACGCCGGCGCAGCTAAAGGACATGCTGCTCGGAGACCCGATGCTGTTTGCCTCATGGCACGGCGAGATCCGCCACTTACTGTCCACGGCATGCGACAAGGAGGCGGCGTTGTCAGGCCCGCAGGCACCGCCGATGAAGCCGCTGTACATGTTGCCCGTTGGCCACGAGTGGGAAGCCGGCCGCGGCGCGGCGCTGATTGGCGATGCGGCGCACTTGATGATGCCGTGGGCGGGAGAGGGCGTCAACCTAGCCATGCGGGACGCTCTCGACCTGGCGGAGGCCATCGCCAAGGCGTGGAAGCAGGCCAACGACGCGGCGTCGTTTCAAGAGGCCCTGATGCCGTACGTCGCCGCGTTTGACAGGGAGATGTTTGCGCGGTCAAAGGTGGCGGCCGAGGAGACGTGGTCCAACTCCAAGATTCTCTTCTCCGAGGACGGGGCCAAGGCCATGGCGGATCTGATGGCGAGCTTTGGACCGCCGCCAGTGTAGGGGTTCGGTTGGAGTTGCTACAATAATGGACGGTCTCACAGGTAGAGCAGGCGTGGAATTAGGCCGGGAGTAACTGGACACGTAGTGCTAGACGGGGGCGCATGGAGGGCAGGGCGATGCGTCCTGGGCCGTAATATCTATTAAATGCTGCTCTGTGTACGTGTAGTGCTAATCTACGACTTTTCCTCGTTGCCATCAAAGTCTACATTGCCTGCAATGTGGTAGTACGTGCCCAGCAGCTCAGCCATGTACCGCTCGCGGTTGCGAAAGTGCAGCGGCCCCATGTCGCGAACGTACTCCTGCGCCATCTCGAGCAGCCTGGGGTGAAACGACGCGGGCACGGCGAGCAGCTCGTCGACGCCAATGTCCAGCTCGGCGCTGTCCTTGCCGCCGAGAGCGTCGCAGAGCTCTGGGACGGCCACGACCTTGAGGCAGAAGACGTCGAGCATGACGTGCTGTTCCAGGAAGCCGAGCACGTCGGGCAGGGACGTCGGGTCCGCGACGAACTGGTTGATTGGGGCCTCTTGCTGCTCCCGGATGGCAACCTCGGCGCGGGCGGCGAACTCGAGGTCCGCGACGAGCTCGCTCGGGACGATGGGCGGGAACTCGCCGTCCCGCAGCGGCGCGCGGGTGTAGCCGACCCTCCTCCTCCACCAGATGTTGCAGAAGAAGGACGAGATGATGACGGGGATGAGGATGACATAGGCCCACCACCGGGTGGCGGTGAGCATGGAGGCGACGCCTCCCAGGATCGTCGTGGTGCCGTTGATCGAGGCAAAGGTCTGGACGTTGCGGCTGCGGCGCTTGACGAGAGCCGCGGCCCCGGAGCCACGCAGGGTCTCGCGGGTCGCCTTGACATGGCCCTGAGCCTTGTTCCATATGTAGGCTGCCCACACGGAGTTGATGAACCCAAACACGGCAATGGGCGTGTTGCCAACGTAGCCAGAGAGGAGGTTGCTGGCGAACCACACGCCCTTGTTGGCGCCGCCGATGGCCATGTACGTGCCCACGGAGATGAGCACGGCACCGAAGCCCATGATCATGTCCATGATCCAGCGGTTGATGGTCTCGCTGCCCAGCTCGCGGAACGTCACGGCCAGCCGCACGTCGATGTCGCGGACGGGTTCGGAGCGCGCGAGCCGCCGGGCGCGCTCGGCCTGCTGCTTGCGCCGCTGCAGGCGCAGGAAGCGGACGTTCTGGCACGACAGGCGCGAGTCGAGAAGGGCAAAGACGGAGAGCACGGCAGCGACGGTGCCGCCGATGGCCATGAAGACAATGGCGTAGACGGGCACGGGCACCTGGTTCCAGACGTTGGCCGCGAAGTCAAACGCATTGGCAAGCTCCATGAGACCCACGACCCACGACAGGTTGTTGATGAGCCGCGAGCCCTTGGGGAAGCGGAACCGCCCGTCCTTGTTCTTGACCAGCTGGATGCGGTCTGGCGGAGGAGCGCCGTCGGCGGCAGCCAGTGTCACTGCTGCTGCGGCACCCGTAGGGCTGGCCTGCGTCTCCGTCTCCTTTTGCACAGCCTCAATCGTGGACTCGGCCGGGAGATCGGTTGCCTTGGCGGGCTGGGCCGGTGCATTGGCATCGCTGCCGTATGCCGGTAGTGCCATGCTTGGTGAAGACTGCCGTGAGTAGAAGGCTGTGAGGCTGTGTAGGGCTGGCACGCTGCCTAGACCGCGTACATGGAATTCGAGGCCGGATGCTGTGGGCGCGAACGCGGAGATTGGGGAGAAGCCAGCCGTGCGTTGGCCCGGTTGGAGCGAAGCCGGTCGAGTGTCTCTGAAGCTGTAGATGGGATGTTGGGTTCACCAGATCACGCAGCTCGAGCAGGCAGGCGTCTCCGGCTTTACATGTCTGTCCAGCCGTCCACGCGTACTGAGACCCGAGAGCGAAGGGTCAGCATGCAGTTTTGCTGAAATCTCATCCGCTTCGGGGGGATTGCGCGGCCACATGCGGCCAGGCTCCCCTGTCTCCACGACTCTTCAACGACGCGCGGTAGGGTCGGGGCAAAAGAGGGGGCACGCCGTCGGCAATTGGTTCCGAGCTGGACCAGACCGTCGGGGAGCCCGGCGGCGCGACGAATCACTGGCTGTTGTCGAAAATAGAACTGCCTCAAGGCTGCGGTCCTCGTTGGGCAGAGGCTCGAGAGGCTTGAGAAACGCAACCCTCTTGGCCAAACGGGCGCCGCAACGCCCGCGGCCCGACTGCTAGGGCAGCGAAAGTCAACCGCTCAAGCTGCCGACTGCCGGTCAGCTTGACGTTTAGGTTTTCAACGAGGCGTTTTCGTCCAGCCGCCTTCAGGCGACCCTCGCGGTAACCGCCCTGCGGTCGGGAAAGGTCAACCACCGAGAGCACGTATCAGCGTGGAGCACTTTCCAGCTGCCCGATCATTCTCGGAAGCAACAGGTGGGCGTTGCCAATTGGTGGCATATCACCATTGTCGCAGCGGCCCACCGCGGTGATGGATCGTCAACCCCAAGCTCCGTCGCCAAGCGTGGGGCAAATATACGAAAAATACGCCCCAAGCTGGCAGTTTCCAGTCGAATAAGGCTATTTGCGTGAGAAGAGGCGCGTACCGTCAAAAGAACTCATACGTCTTTGAGGCGACCTTTGTTGGCAACTCTGTAATACCCCGTATGCGGGCTCGCTTCCGATGACGCCGTGCAACGTCGCAGCAGAGGGCGTGAGAATCGGTCCACAGGAGCTGCAACGAGGTGCAGTCGCGGGCACGCCGTACGCTACGTTGAGCAATTATTTGCGGTTTAGTTAATCACGCAGTGTTTGACAACAGCCCTGCGCCAACGGCGACTTACACGCTGCAAGTGGCGCCGGCGAGCATAATTGAGCTGCCGGAAATATGTTCCTGAGCAGCCGACCGAGTTAAAACGGCTCGGCTCTTGGCAGGGACGTACCGGTACGCAGTCGTACCGAGGTGTAATGTTCTCCCTGACCCTGTTTCCTTAAATAGCCATCGGTATCCAGAGGAGCATGCCCAGGCCGATGCAGCCCGGCGGTGATGAACATGTTGCTGACGCCCATGCTTTCCCTCCATGATGCAAATGCAAAGGGTCCGAAGATTCTGAGGGCCTTGCGGGAAAGGCCGCGAAGACGAAAGGCTGCAACCAGCTTGGTGGATGTTAGCACCACCGGGTCCCTGCATGCCAATGTTCGGCTCCGGTGTACACGTAACCCCAGGCAAGCATCGATGACGAGCGTATACGCCGTTTGCCATAGCGTCAAACCCGGTACTGGAATAGTTTCAATGCATCCCCTGAGCAGCCATTTATCCCATAATTCAAGACTGTCTTGCCGAAATCCTCGGTGGCCCGACATGATGAATCCTCGCGCAGTGAAATCGCGGGATGCGGTACAGCTCGATCCGCATCTCGGCTCAAACAAGCCACTGTTGCGTCTGGGCTGCCCAGGACATATCAATCGAACAGCAGACCCTGTAAACACTTCGCAAGGCCGTATCCACCCGATCCGGACTAAAGCTGGACGGGGTGCCGAATATGGCCCCAACATGTTATGACGACGAGCCAGCAAACGCCTGATCTAAACCGCAGTGCCGCGAATGAGTCATGTAGCAGAGTGGTTGCATATACGAGGAGGTATGCAGAAACCCACATGGACTCGTCTGTCCTTGTCACGAAGCGCGGCCCCGAAGACTGCCTGAAGCGTGTCGACTGAGCATCACGGATACTTGGCGCAGCTGCTGCAAGAACTCCGGCCGTATCGTGCGTACTACTGGGCCAAGGATGCGCGCTGTCCAGGATTGCCCCGACAAACTTGTTTATATTTACCATATTTGACGTTTCGCTCATTGACAGTAGTCGGCACTGGAACCGACCGGATTCAAGCAGTTACCACAACGCGTATGAACGAAGACGACATTGTAACGTCTTTCTACTTACCGGATTCCTTAGATTATAATATACACTGGTCAAATTTGGCCGTCAAATCTAGGACTGGACTGAATAAACAAAAGGCCGTGGTGCGCCGCCAATCTGCGCTGATAACTCATCGTCGCAGCGCATTCTATACCCCGTCTCCACAAGCCGCGTCAACATGTCAAACCTTGCTCTATTCGCCCTCATTATTTCGGTAGCTTCGCATGTCGGCATTGAGACAGCTCAGTATCTGTTTTATTGCCGGCTTAAAACATGGACTCTTGCCATGTGAAGACTGCAGTAGGTCGGTTTGGTTCAGGAGGCACTCATCGGTGAGTTGCCGATGGCTTGATAGTCTAATGGGACTGCAATTCTTCCTCCTCATTTGGTGGCCCTGTCGATGGGCACCAGTAGAAATGGACCCACGTCCCATCCCTCGAAGTTAATAACTGGGAAAATCGGCCTTGGAGTATTCGGGCTGGTCTGCCTGTGAGTCTAGGAATCACTGCTTGTTCCGGTTCTGTGCTTGGGTAGGTATCTGCCTATGTTTCGTTGCGGGGTTCTCTCGAATTTGGAGTGAGGGATTTTGAAAGAGAGAAAAGTGCTGGGTGAAGTGTAACGTAAAGAGGGGAGAGTGGTATGATTTGTAAGATTCGGCGGCCAACAGCACAGAGCATGAGCCATTGACGCAGCTGGAGATGTTACACTAATTTCCTCCTTTCATGATACCGAGAACAGAGCCAACGCAACAGTCCAAGGAGCCAGGCCACTAAAATGGTATTCTCCTACAGTCCTCTGAACCAGGATCGCTCTGAAATCAGACTTGTTCGCTTCATCGACAGCGATGAGAACCCACAAATGTCGCCGGTTCGACTCAAAATCTGCCATGTCTCTTTAGACGACGGCGCCGATGAACTCCAGTACGGGGCTCTATCCTACGCCTGGGGGGACTCCCACAAACTCAAGACCCACCAGATTTACATCAACGGCGAGCTCTTCGTCATCGGTGATAACCTCCATGCTGGGCTGACGCAACTCCGTGACAACGGTGTCCGGTCATGGCTCTGGATCGACTCTATTTGCATCCAACAATCGGACACAGAAGAAAAGACTTGGCAGGTCGCTCAGATGCGCGCTATCTACGGCCAGGCTGCTCTTGTGTACATTTGGCTGGGGCCAGGCTGCGGCGAGACGGACAGAGTCATGGACTTTGTACATCGCATTGCACCTCGAGTACAAGCCTCGGGGGCGGCCGACATTGACATGCAAAAAAGGGACCGGACCAAGATGGATCTTGCGACACAGCTATGCAAACAAAATAAAGCAGACGATGACGGCGAAATCGCTCTCATGGAGCCTGAGCTGGCTACGCTCATGATTGGCCTCTTCGAAGAGCCGGGTCTACGGCCCGAAACTGGAGAGACGGGCCTCGCTCGGGGCATTCACACCATCTTACAGCGCGAATATTGGCACCGAATCTGGGTAATCCAAGAAGTCACGCTGGCCAAAGACGCCGTGGTCTTATGCGGTGCCAAGAGCGTAGCGTCTGACATCTTTCACGCGGTCTTCAGGGCGCTGAAATGGGCCAGCGTTTTGAGCCGGCGTACTCGAGACTACCGAGACTTTGAGAAGGGGCTGTCTACGAATTCTTATGAGAATACCGCCCTGCACACTCGTCGACAGTATCTCCGTGGGGATGAACCGATAACGCTGCGCAGTATAGTCGTGCCAAGCGGTCGGCCCTCGCAACGTCCGTTCTATTCCGCTTCTGACCCCCGGGATATCGTGTTTGGGGTCCTCGGCATTGTCACAGAGGAAGGGGCTCTTGGATTGAGCGTGGATTACAAGAAAACACCCACGCAAGTCTTTACTGCCTTGACTAGGGCTCTGATCAAGCGTGGTGACGATGAATCCTTGGTGAGCGGTACCGCTCCGAACTTCCACCTTGGTAATATTGCGCCGAGGGGAGATGACAGTATATGCGACTTGCCATTGCCCACATGGGTCCCCGACTGGCGGGAAGTTGGCAAGCGTGGATTTCTCGACACCCGCTCGGTCTATGGCAACGCAACAAGAGGCACGTCGCCGCCGTCGCCTAAGACAGGACACATCCAGGAAGATGACAGACTTGGACGCCTCAGAAGGCCTGGATGTCGCGTAGATGTGATTTCAGAGGTCATGGAACCCCCGCGGTGGGAGCTCGAAAGCGAATGGGGGCTGCCTATACGCCTTGCGAAGCCGCAGGATTTTCTCGCCTCGATCCTCAAGTTTGCCAACCTGGAACCTGACTCCGGCCCGGGAGAGGACCATGTGTGGAGGACAGTTATGATGGAGCACTTCACAGTCTTCCTCGAAGACTACTTTTCCTTCCATGCCAGGGAGGAAATCCTGTCCCTGGTCCGCAAGATGGCACGGCGAGAGCGGATTGACGCCAAGCTCCTTACGCCAGAGCAGAAGCGGTACATCAAGGACTATGCTGAGGCGTGGAACCTGGATGCAGAGACCCTCGAAAAGCAACTAGAACGGGTCGCGACATACTTGGACTACAGTATACGTCTTTATAGCCGCGGGAGGACACTGTTCAAAACGGCCAAAGGCATGTTCGGCCTCTGCCATGTCGCCGTACGCCCCGGCGACGTTGTAACCTTGCTTTGGGGCACGATGTCGCCGATTATCTTGCGGCAACGGGGCCAGAGCAGTGGTGCAGGTGGAGGGTTTTCCTGGATGGGAGACGCGTATGTTGACGGGATCATGGATGGAGAGTTTCTGAAGACGTCGCCAGCACATAAGACGTTTGACATTTACTGAGCTCGAGAGGCATGGAGCGCAATTTCCATTGCGCTGTCCAAGATAGAGTCAATCAATCGAGAAGTCATGGGGTGTTCCCTAGAACGGGGGTTATTCTCAGGCTTCCTTCATTGACGCCATTTTCGTATACATGTACAACAGAATCTTGTCAGTATTTCATTAGGCATAGATACGATTACATGTGGCTAATTACCCATCCCTAGCCGGCGTGTCTTCGAGCCGCTCCAGTCTTGAAGTGGTTCCGTCCGATGTAGCTAGTTGAATTGATGCCTTTCGCTCAGCGGCGCACCGCAACGCCCAGGAAGCAATGCGAAGTAGCCCGTGGGCAGACAGTTGACATCACTTGTGTGGAGACGGAGTCGTTACAGCTGATAACTTCATGGTGACGTTGACATCCTCGGTGGCGCACGTCAGCAGCTTGTCCCCCGCACGCAGAACTCCCACCATTCCAATTGATGGAAATAACAAAGCCACCGAGTCTGAACAACATGTCCAGCACTCAGGTGTTGTTTCCGGGTGCTACTTTCTCCCATGCATCAATTCTCACGAGTCTCACTCCATCTATCCATAAACCTCCATTGTTTCTTCTCTGCTACCAGAGGCATTGGCTTTGAATGCCCTCCCGACTCTTTCAGCTGTCACTGAAGGCTACCTATATAAGTCATAAGCAACTCCTGCACAGACACAGCATCCGCGCCATGTCTACGCACTACGGCGCTGTAGTTATCGGCTCTGGCCAAGGAGGCACGCCGCTCAGCATGGCGTTTGCGCAAGCCAAGCATAAGACGGCGCTGATTGAGGGCACGTACGTCGGCGGCTGCTGCGTCAACGTCGGCTGCACGCCGACAAAAACCATGATTGCGTCCGGACGCGTTGCCTATCTGGCTCGACGCGGGCCCGACTTTGGCGTACACTTCGGCAGCGGCAGCGGCAGCGGCCGCGTTGGCGATAGTGCCACGAACGACGTCCATGTGGCCATGGAGAAGGTGAGGCAGCGCAAGCGCGACATCGTGGATACGTTCCGCTCTGGCAGTGAGCGCCGCGTGCGTGAAGCCGGCGTGGAATTGATAAGGGGTTCCGCTCGCTTCGAAGACGAGCGCACGCTCAAGGTGCTTGTCCAGGATGGCACGGAGAAGACACTCACTGCTGATCGCATCTTCATCTGCGCCGGCGAGCGCCCTGCAACTCCCAAGATCGCCGGCTTCGACGCTGCATCTTTCCCGCCAGGGACCATCCTCGACTCGACCTCTATCCAGGAGCTCGGCGTGGTTCCCTCACACCTCGTCGTCATCGGGGGCGGCTACATCGGCCTCGAGTTCGGGCAGTTGCTCCGACGCCTGGGCTCTGCCGTGACCATCCTGCAGCGCGGCGCACAACTGCTTCCGCGCGAGGACGCCGAAGTTGCCGACGCCATTTTCAACATCCTGCGCGAGGACGGCATCCAGGTCCTCCTCAAGACGACCCCATCCAGCGTCCGCGCCACCGGCAATACGGACCCGTCCACCGCCGTCTCCGTCTCCGTCTCCGGCTCCGGCCCGTCCGAGTTGCTCGCGTCGCATGTGCTCTTCGCTGCCGGCCGCATCCCCAACACGGACTCCCTGAACCTAGGCGCAGCCGGCATCGAGACTACACCCCGTGGTCACGCCGCCGTTGATTCGCAGCTGCGCACCACCAACCCGCGCGTATGGGCCCTCGGAGACGTCAAGGGCGGGCCCGCCTTCACACACGTCTCATACGACGACTTCCGCCTGCTGCGCGGCAACTTGCTCGAGCAGGACAAGAACGCTGCGCCGCTCACCACCGTGGGCCGGATCCTCCCTTACGTCGTCTACACAGACCCGCAGCTCGGCCACGTCGGCTTGCATGAGCACGAAGCGCGCGCCCAGTTCCCTGGCCGCAAGATCCAGACCGCCACCATGCCCATGGCGTATGTGGCGCGGGCATTGGAGACGGACGAATCACGGGGCTTGATGAAGGCTGTAGTCGATGCCGAGTCGCAGCAGATCCTCGGGTTCACCTGCTTAGGACTAGAGGGTGGCGAGGTCATGAGCGTGGTGCAGATGGCCATGGTTGGGCGAACTAAGTGGCCGGCGTTGAGGGATGCCGTTTGGGCGCATCCCTCTCTGGCGGAGAGCTTGAATAACCTCTGGGTCTCCTTGAAGTAGGACACTTAGCCATCTGTCTTTTACGATGGTTGCAACGCCCAGACCTCTGAGAGCGGCCAAAAAGTTAACACGTTGAGTATTGTAAGGGAGGCTGCTGAAGCCATCTGAAAACCGACGCGACTCACAAACAACAATGGAATCAGAACTGCAACACGTATACGAAGCACTTTGTCTGTAAGCTGTGCCGTCACGCGGCTGTAGAAACCTGTTAGCCCCAGGTGAGAGCTGGCTTGATGATGCTGTGTTTGGGTTTATAACCAAAGTGTTGTCCCCAGAGCTGGTGTGGCTATACAACATCTACATGTTTCAGCTCGATCTCCTATGCTATTTATACTTCCTTCTATGTCTTCTGTGTCGACCCAAACTCAGAACAGGCGCGTGAGGGGGCTGCTGTTGGTAGCAACAAGCATTTTCTTCGACCGCTACGGCCTGATCGGATCGGTAATGAACATAGCGTGGACCTAATATGAACTGATTCGAACAGGATTGAGGTGAAACGCTAGACTGCTTGTCAGGCAATCTACGATAATTTTGCCCTACAAGTTGTTCTGGGACTTTTATGCTAGAGCAGCGGGTGGTTCAGGCCATCCGGCTACCCTACAGTGCTTCATGTCAAATCTTTGTTTCAACAAATGGATAATTGGAAAGGTAGGTTATCATGGCAAGCTCACTAAACCCAGATATACAAAGTATCTCAAGTTCTCGCCATAGAAACTGCACAGACTCCCATTCCCCCTCCTTATAATTTCAGTGTATAGGATCACCGGCGACGAAAGATTTTCTGCAGAAACGCAGCAACTCTGATGCCATCGAGAGTGTCTAAGTCTTGTACAAAGACCCGCGCGCGCTGTCACGGCTGCCAGGGTGTTCGTTGCCAACCACAGGCTCAATTTCTCAACCGTGCCGCGTCTGGTTTTGTTGGGTCCCACGGCGTGACAGGTTCGGGTAAAGCCTCATGACTGCCACGCAGATCGTCACTGTCGTGATGTTCCACCGAATCTCTGCTCCCAACCTTCAAAGTATCCCTGTGAGCTAGTTCAGACGCATTGATATGGTCTGTGGCTAAGCCACGACTTCGGCCGCCTTCCAGCTCAAGCTCCCCGGCGATGATTGGATCGAGCTTGTAGGCGGCGTGGTGCGGCTTCCGCTTCCTGAGCATGTGGCACGGGAGTCCAAACCAGCCAAAGAAGATGAGGGCGAGAATGCTTAGCGCAATGACGACGGGGATGAGGACGCGAAGATCGGGCTTCGCGTAAGGGTTGAGATCTCCCTGCGTAGGGCTAGTGGGAGAAGCGGTCGGTTGAGCGTTGGCTATAGTTGACTCTGAGGTCGCCATTGCAGCCGACACGCTCGAAGCACCCAGATTTCTTTGGTGTTTATTGTCGCACTCTCCTCGGTCAAATACACCCGGCGATTGTACACCTTCGTGTTGCTCTGTAGTTGGAAGCGGCCTCGCGATCAGCAATGCGAAAAACGATAGCCTGAATGGAAGATTATGTGCTGTTTTGAAGCGGTGCAGTCGTCCTGGGATGCCAGCAAGTGAGTGTTTATGGGTGACGATTACGGAGTAGAGCGGGGAAGCTGCATCCTGGTAGGACTGCCTTTATCTCGAGCTGCTCGAAAGGTATAGGCGGCTGGTGGCCTGACGCAAGCCCGGGGAAGATCATGTGGCTCCCATGAAGGTGGTGTGAAGCAGCCCAAGCGACACGCCCTGGATGCTTCAACTGCAACGCCAGTAGCTGGGTGCTAGCTTTCTGCAGTCCCTGCCACTACGAGCCTCAACCAACAGCAGCACCGTAACGACTGAGCCACACATGAAGTTGGCGTGAAGCTAGCAGAAGTCTTGGCTAGGTGTTGCCCCGTTTCAGTGGTCGACAGAAAGTTCTTTGAGTCAAGCGACGAGCAGGGCGAGCGTGGAATTGCCGATATCCGAGCCTGGGAGTGTGCTGGATGGAGGGTCACCCACATCCGTGCTTGTCAGTTATCATCCTGTAATCCGTAGGCGGGGATGAACGGGCTCGACAGGTGAACGTGGACAGCTTGACACTTGCCAAACACCCAATCTTGTCATACCCATTCTTATTTAAATAGTAGCCATGTGGCTGAACTTGTCTATGGATGATTGTTGATTATCGATTGAGAAGGCGCCTGAGTTTCAACAATGGAAGTCCAGGCTACGCAGCGAGGTGCTGCCAGGATGAAGCCGCCTGCATAGAGCATTAGTGTGTCACACAAGCATGCAAAGCCAGGGACTTGATTGCTGGTCTTGTTGAGCAAAATGCCAAACAATTGGTTGCACTACATCCGACCAGTATTTGATGATTTGTCATTTCAAGTATTTAAAATTGCAGACGCATATCACAACGAGCGTCAGAGCAAGCACATTTAGGGCTATAGGGAATGGGAAAGTTCAGGCTATTATATAATGAAATTGAAGTGAATATGTAAGTCGAATGAGACATGGCGGTGCAATGATGTCACCCCGTAGGATGACCTATAAGCAGCGATCCAAGCTCACCGCCATGCCAAAGGCTCCGTTTAGTAGTACTGTGGGTTCTTGGGGTCGGTGAGATCGAAGATAACGACACTGTGAGGGCGCTGTAAAGGCGTTAGTATGCGATTTCCCATATCTGGACGAGGCACAGTATCTGATCCACCGAGCCAGAAACTGTTGGGAATTACTTACTGCGCCACCACGGGTTCTGGTGAAAATGCTGTTGAAGTCAATGGTGCGGTTGAAGCTGAGAGAGCCGTCTGGGAGGATGTCAAGCCAGTGGCCTTTGTAGTCACTGGGGGTGTTGAGCACGGAGATCTAACAACATTGTTAGCGCCAAAGGTTAGCTCGGTAGATAGTAGCAGGCTTACATCGCCGGCCTGCACAAAGTATCCGATAACAAGAAGGTTCTTCTTGTCTGGCGAGATCTTAACATAGTGGGGCCCAATGATCGGCTGGGTCTCGTTGGGGTCGTCCAGTCGCTTGACGTTCTTGAGATCCGAAATATCCAGAGCAGCGACGTGGTTGCCAAGGGTCAGTGTAAAGTAGGCCAACTTCCCGTCGTCTGAGATGTCTGAGTAGATGGCAACCGACTCCTTGGCCTTGTCACCGAGGTCATAGAGAAGCTCAGCGACGCCCTGCTTTCCACTGGCATCCTTCCTGAACGGGTAGATGATCCACACTTCTCCAGTCCGGACAGCACTGCAACGAAATATTTAGCCAGATTCGCAACTTGGATGAACAGATGGCAGCTTACGTGGCGAGAGCAGCACTCTCCTTGTTTCCCGGAATGAACTTGATGTCCTGTATTCCGCCACCCTAAAGTACTGGTCAGAGACGCATGAAAGCAATTACTCAGTCGAGTTGCTTACATTAGGAATAGTAATGGTGGAGATGATCGTTCGGTCAGAGAGCTTCCAGAGGCGCAGGGTATTGGCCTTCTGGATGCCAACGATGGACACCGGCTTGAGGATGCTCAGCGGGACCACAAAGTCAGACGTCAGAATAATGTCGTGCTCAAAGTCAACACTGAGGCCGTGAGGGCTGAACTGTTCGCCCAGAATGTTGAGCTGCAGGAAAAGTTAAGAGTATGCTCCGTACAACCGACGTATGAGTGGCATACCGTGCCTGCGACATCCTCCGGCCACTCGTGGATAATGTTGCCCCCCGCATCGGTCTCGACAAGGCGACCAGGTGAAGAGCCTACAGCACTGCCCATATACGTGATGAAGAAGCCACTGAACAATGAAACATTAGAAAAACCAATGGGAAAGGAATTCGTGTGACTCTTACCCCTCAGGTTTGGCACGGATCTCATCTGTAATGGAGCTGAGCAACGCGCGGTTGCTGTGGCTGAACTTGGGGTGGTAGGGATCGCTAGAGTCCCAGTAGTAGGCTGTGTCCTGAGTCTTCAGCAGGGACAGCAGGCCACCACCGACGAGGGTCTTGCCATCCAGGGAGGTGCCCAAGTGATGCGGGGAGTTGCCGCTGGACGGAACATCCGAGATGTGGATGATGGTGCCAAAGGTATCCTGCGAAGTTAGCATGTAGGCAGGGCAGGCAAGGTGTCCCAACATACATCATCAAGACTAGCAGTAACCAAGAAATCCTTGTGGTGATTGTCACCAGCTCCAGTCCAGAAGTGGCCAATTTTCTTGGGCTTGATGTCGGAAACCGAAAACGGCGAGCTTTCCAGGGGAGGGGTTGGAACTTGAAGAATGGGCAACGGAGGAGCGTTCGACGACAGCGGCTCTGTGACACCAGGGATCGATGGGATCAAGGGCGGAAGACTGCGGCCTAGGGGGTTCTTCTTGGGAAGATTGCCAGACTTGGTTGGGCCGGCAGCGACGTTAGCTACCATCTGGCCGGCAAGGGCCGCGGCAACGGCAAAGGACTTCATCGTAAGTGGGCTTGGCAGGCACTGGAAGAAGTTCGCAACAAGCTTGGGTGGTGTGTTGATGGATCTGAGAGAGAAATTGAGCGGTATTGAGAATGTTTTGTGGATTATATATACTTCTCTATGAGCCTTTGATCAGAATCCCTTCTCAACCCGAGTAGTCCGTCCGGCCAGGATGCGATGGTGCCATCTGGTCTTGCGCTGGCATGCCATATGTTGATTTGCGACATTGTCACGGCCTACAACCAAATCAGTCCTTGATTCTGTTGAGTTTTCTGCCAGATGAACGCCATGAGATGCGGGAAATGACACGAGTGTGCCCGTGTTCAATGAATCTCAGCTCAAAAGAGATCTAGCCCGCACGCCATAAGCTTCATTTGCTTCGTGTGGCACGAACGACGCCAAATACCCGTGCGCGTCATATTGATCAACGCTCATTGTGCTCTTTTCAGTCCAATGGCCGCAAGATCATCGCGCAGAAGAGGAAAACCGGAGCAGGGGCTGACATTTAGCAGTCTCTCCCAAATGCCAGCCAACTACGACAGAAGCCACCGCCAGAAGCCACCGTTCTGTCCCAATCAAGGCACTATGGGTTCCAAAATAGGCACCATCCTGATGAGACAAGTGTGGAATACCGCAGGCTGATTCAACTGGAATCCGGCCTCCGTCCCGGAGAGTTGGCACCGGCTGTGAGTGATGGTCGGCATATGCGGCTCGGGTGTCCTGGCTGATAACGAGAGTACAGGATACCTTACAGCGCTCTGAACTCGGGGCTCAATACTGATACATTTGGAGTGTTTTTCGAGGCTGAATCTCAATGGCCATGGGCTCCCAGCTTCGACCTTGGAGATTTCCAATTGAGTCTCGATCTCGCCTTGGCTGTCGGCAGGTCGGCGAGATCCCATCTACCGGCCGATGGCAGAACTCACACGGGTCCCGCTCCCCGGTCAACTTGGACCTACCGTGTTCAACGCAAGCCTGCGTATGCCATGATCAACATGTATTTGTGAGCAGCGCGGAGGGTTTTGCACCACCACCACGGTTGGCGCCGGCTCACTGCCAGTGGCTCCCGTCAAGGAAAACTTCAAGCTTAATCGAGACAAGCTTGGACTCATTTACAAGGTTTCGTCCCATCTTTGACCCTGTGGTCAATTACGAGTCGATTCGTGGATGCGCTGACGTCCCAGAATGCTGCGTGTTACGGTAATTGCACCTAAGGCCATACGTCAGTCGGATGACGTGATGAGCCACCACGATGAGTTGGTGCTTGGACAACGCAACATCAGATTGCAGATCAGACATTAATTGCGATAGGTCTCACTCACAAAAGCCATCAAGATTCTGTAATTGCTTTTGGCCTGCACATTAGGGGATGAGTGTTCATTTCGTTGACGGTCACGCAATTGAGCAGATCCCTTACTACTCTAGGAGTCAAGTACAGTACGTAATGTCGCCATTTTGGCCTCGATGGGCTCGAAGAACTGTGTGCAGATCCCAATCATGCGGCATATCTTGTCGATGACAAACTCCTCGTAAAACTCAGGCTTGGTGACACGCTTTGACTTCTTGATGCGCATTTGCAATGCTGCATGCTTATATGAACGGCGGCCTATTTTCTTCAAATCCAGAGTGACCACACGCTACACACCCGCAGTACGGATACTGGCAAGCAGCACCACGAGAATGCAGCACAGCATGGAGTTGAGACAAATGCAAGGGAGTACTATGAGCCTGGTAGGTGTTTGACCTTGAACTTGTATCTATGCTATGTTAACCTGGTCGCAAGCCATGCCGTGAGTCCAACTGTAGCTGACTGAGGCATTCAATTTGAAGATTGTAGAGATAGCCACGGGGCGACCGGGAATAAACTACCTCTTCACCACATGTCCCTCTGTTCCTCAACACCCTTTGTTTCGCCCCCTCTGTGGCGGTATTTTCTACCGCTCAAAATGCTATCAAACGATACACGTCTCATTCGCAGGCGTAACGTTACCGCACAAGGCTCATACTACACAACAGCTGTGTGGAGGACATAAGCCATGCTCTCGTGGTACTAATGAGCGGCTCAATTCCTGGTCAGGTGTGTCAAATGGATGCGAGCTCCTGAGTGTCGTCAGATGTTGTCTCTAGAGGGCTGACTGCCTGCCCTGCAGCTATTACACACCAAAAAGAAACGAATGGCATCAGCCAGCGATATGATATTACAGTTGCCGCCGACAAAGTCACATTGCCATTTCGGGTCCCTTGTTCTCTGAACTGGGATCCTGAGAAGATCCGAGCTATTGTTTTTTATGGTAATCTGATCGACACGTCGACGATTCCGTACGAATACTTGCCTTCGTGGGCGATAAAAGCCCATGATTGGCCCCCACATCAGCAGAAGCAATGGAAAAGTCGGTTAATCAACCGAATAGCACAGGGCAATTTCTTCTTCTGGGCTCTGAATAGCTTGGCCATGGACGTGAATTGGTGAGATGCGACCCCAAAACAAGTCCTGAGCCACGCCACTCCCTTGAGAAAATGATGCCGTTATCGAACTGCATCAGGCCAACAGTATGTAACAGTCATACAGATGTCGTCTATCCTCATTCCATTAATTCAAACACAAAGGCCTTCGACGAGACACCGCCACGGCCCTTCTCGGTTACCTTGTCATCGGCTTGAGACGGGCAATCCAAGGGTCTATATGCACTGTCACATTGGCTTTCGTCAGCAAGGGATTTACTCTGGAATTCATCCGAGCGCACCAATGGAATCCCAGCCATCGTCAACAAGGATTGCCAGGACAAGGACTATACTGCCTGGTCTTCGTTCGTAGCGGCCAAGCATCATGCAAGACGATTCTGATGTCTAGGTCGCCTGCCTTGCCGCGGTGGGGATTGGTGGGTACTAATATTGACGGTGCTGAACAACGCCTGAGGGTGCCTGGATATATATGGGTTCAGGAACGTGGCAGGGTAGTATTTTCTGGCCAGGCACCGAATAAGGTTGCTCGTCTACATATTATTAATCAGGGAATTCGTTAGTTCCTTCTAGGCATCAAGTATTTGACAAGTTCCCGCTCTGTTTCGGTCCGGTCAGGCAACGGTTCCGGTCGCCCTGGGGATGACTAACTTAGCAGGGTTGCTTGGCTATAGATACTGCGAAGTACTTCGTCAAGTTCGTGTTGCTGTCCCTTTGTCCTCGCTTGTAATACACCATACCTTCTTTGGCCGCCTCCCGAGTTTGTATATGGCAAGATGTCAAAAGCCCATCGCACCCCGAATTCGATGAATGTGTATGCACGATGGCGACCTGCAACTCCGTCTGAAGCTACTGCTGGCGAAATCGTCCGTGACACCTGTACAGATGGCCGGCTCTTGGTTTCGGTCTCCATACACCGCAAAGCTTCAGCTACCGATCGCCCCTGGAGCAGCCCCGCAGCTTTCAGGACAGTTTTCACTCCGGAAGACGACAACGCTGCAGTGTACCAGACCATCATAGCCCCCGTCATTCCCAATGTCCTCCGCGGAGAGACCTGCAGTTTCTTCGCATATGGCCACTCGGGGAGCGGCAAAACGCACACAATTATGGGATACGACTTTGAGCATGATGAGAGGTTGGGGCTGTGTCTTGCCGCGACTCGGCGCCTCTTCAAGGAGTTGGATGCACTGCAGCAGAAGGACGGGGGACATGGGTTCGGCGTCGGCCTCAGCGTCTATGAATTGCGCAAAAACTCGGCGTTTGACCTGCTGAATGGACGCACTGAGTGCCACATTCGAGAGGGTTACGACGGGAAGACGCACATTCGCGGACAGACGGAGATGCTTGAGGGAGGCAAGGTGAGAGTGCAGCCAATCGTCCAGCGCGCATGCTGGACGTACGAATCTCTCCAGCAAGAGCTACGACAGAGCCTCGGTCGGCGAGCCGTGGGTTCATCCACCATCCACGACCAAAGCTCCCGGACTCACGCTGTGCTGGCGCTTGAACTCGTCAACCGGCCCTTGATGGAGGCACGCCAAGCCGTGATCGATCGACAGTCCGAGCTGGTTCCGGTTGGAAAGCGAGCAACGGATATCGGCATTGAGGAACAATCCAAGATGGTCCTTCGCACGGCGGACGGCGGATGGGAGCCCAATCCTGATTACGTACCCGATCAAGCACGCATGGACGAAGCCGAGGCCAGCAAGGCAGAGTATGAGGCTCGCGTCACGACTGCAGAAGAACACGTCGCCGCCGTGCTGGAGTCGAGCAGCCACACGTGCTTGGGAGGTAAGATGGTCTTTGTGGACCTCGCTGGGGCGGAGTATCAGCGCGACAAGAGCAGCCCGCTGCAGACTGCGAAACAGACCCCCCAAGAGCGCCAGGAAGGCCGACAGATCAACACCGACCTCCTGGCTTTGAAGGAGGTGATTAGGGCCTGGTCCACGAATCAGCCGAGAATCCCCTTCCGGTCGTCCCCTCTGACGATGGTGTTGCGCGAACACTTCTTGGGCGCTAAGAATGCGACATCTGCCATGATAGTCACGGTCTCGCCTGCAAAGGAGCAGTACGCAGCTACTTTGAACTCGCTCAAATACGGGAGCCTCGTGGGGAGTGAGGGTAAATAGATGCCTGTAGCTATGAGCTTTCTGTGAATGATCACGGCGACTTTTGAACGTGCGTCGATCCCACTTGGCTCAGGGTGTAAATGGAACTGACATGTTTTCTTCCGTGAAGCCAACCACCCCAATCGCGCGCAGCGGCAAGTATTACCTGTACTTTGGCGCCAGTGACGTCCAAAGCGACACTGACGAGGGTGGCAATGGCGTCGGGGTCGCAGACCAGCCACGGGAGCCCTACGAGTATATGGACGCCCACTTCTCGGGCAGTACCGCAACGTCGCGCAGCCCATTGACCAGGACGTCGCCAACTTCGACGGCCGGGTGTACATCTACTACGGCGGGCACTCGCATGCCAACGTCGCCAACGTCGGCCTGGGCAGCTTCGATGATGGCACAACGTCCAAGGAGAATACGTCGGAGAGCTACGTCGAGGGCCCGCAGATGCTCAAGCGCAATGGTCAGTACTATATCTTTCGGAGTGAGAGCCGCTGTACGGGGCCGGACTACGCCGGCATTAGCACCGCCGGCAACGTCGTACTCGGTCGCGTTGACGGGAGATGGACGCCGCTGGCTAGTGCGAGGGTATATAACCGACGCGGGAAGACGTTCAGGATGGTTGTTAAAGCGAGGGCAGCTTAATCCGCGTATTTGTAGACGGCACGAACAATCCCAAGATGAGTGTCACTGATTGAATGTACACGAGCGGCATGAACTGCGTGCCAGTGTTTCAGACAGATGCAACGTTTGACAGCATCAAATGTTCCCTCTCGACACAGGATCCAGTGTTCAATACACCCGTCTCGCAATCTCTTCAAGGCGTACTCGCCAATCATCACTTCGAGGCCTCAACCACCTCCGCCGTCCCCCTCACCTCGGCAAACTCCTTCAAGCTCTCGACGTGCACATCGTGCACCACCTGCGCCTCCGCTCCCGCCTTGCCAAACGTCCTCGTCGCGTCGCCCACGAGATTGATCCGCGGCATGTCGACCAAGTGCCCATCCTCCCCCTGCTCATCCTCCGGCGCGCCCCCATCGGCATTGACGTACACCCCGGCGCCGTCCGTCCACAGCGCCGACTCTGCCGCGTCGACCATGTTGCCCTTGCCCCCCCATTTGCCCACCAGAGCCAGGTTGTGCGCCATGCGTACCGCCGTGCTGACGGAGAGGTCCGTCGACATGCCTGCCACGAGCAGCGTCTTGATGCCCCTTTCGTTGAGCGTCATCTGCAGCGGGGTGTTGATGAAGACGCTGTGCCCG
Source organism: Tolypocladium nubicola (assembly GCA_024340505.1). NCBI lineage: Eukaryota > Fungi > Ascomycota > Sordariomycetes > Hypocreales > Ophiocordycipitaceae > Tolypocladium > Tolypocladium nubicola. Next base: position 1,067 of record JALHCA010000723.1, on the reverse strand, counting down.
TGCTTGGTCATGATGATCTCGTCCGGCGGCGGACGTGCAGGGGCTGCCTTTTGCGAGTCGGGACCGGATGACGGCGGATGGGGCGGTTCGTCAAAGGTGTAAATGAGCTGATGCTTGCCGTCGCGCAAGAGCCTGGGGGCCGCAAACTCGAGAAAGTCGATGCCTCGCTTCTCCTCGCCGTTGGCGCCATACGGACCGACGTGACTTGGATGCATCGGACTGTCGGTCCATACGGACTTGTGCTGGACGTGGATGATGAGCGGGCGGTCGCCCTGCGGCCGCACTTCTGCAACGCCGCGGAATTTCTCCAAGAGCGCGGTGACGTTCTTCTCAAAGTCGGGGTTGGACGTTCCCGTTCCCCAGGCGTCGACGTTGCGGAAGCCAAGTTGGCTGTCAATGAGGAGTAGGGCGGTGGTGTTCTTGGCTGGAATTGGCGCAATGGCTGCGTCATTGAAAGGAATCACTGCCATGTTTGGTATTCTCCTTGTTATTTTCCCCGAGCTTGTGATTGTTTTGAAGGGAGTTATGTTCTTCAACTCGGGAGTTGGCAGAACGAGGTAACTGTGCCGCACACTAGACCAAATGACGCAGGTGCATGTCTGTCTATGAGGTGCTGACTTGTTCTAGCCGATTATCGTAGAGCTTGGAGACTTTCTTAGAGAAGAGTCGGCGAGTTCTCTATGGGCACCTAAAGGTTCTCGACTTCTCATCACGGACTCAGCACCGGAGATGCACAAACAGCAGGGTTCAGGTCACCAGCCCCAGGCTGTCAGCTGTCAATGCCAGCGTACACTGGAGTCCGTATTTCGTACTTCGCACCCCTGTATCACAAGCGGGTTCACCTTTCAGCTCAAGGTGACTGTTTGCTGTGTTGTCTCAGCCTGACTAAAACTCACCATTGATGACGGCTATTCTCTATGCAACACCGCTGAAATAATTGTCGCAGACCCGGGTGCCCATGTAGCAGTCGCCCCGAATCGAAGGAGCCGCAGCATCATCACCATCATTGCTTCGTAGATAGTTTCATCGAATCCCTTTGTTTGCGGTGGTGAGCGTTGCCCAGAGTC